>JBBYHM010017020.1:0-55973 GCA_038381775.1 Adansonia rubrostipa
AAATTAATCAAAACATTTTTTTAGTCTAAATTGGATCAAAAGGGTCAATGTCATTTGATCACCCTACTCCTCCCTAGTTGTTGCCTAATGTCACCATCAACCACCCTATTTGCTGAGAAATCATTTTAGCATTTAATCCAGCCACCCTCTACCCATCACATTGGCAGCAAACTGCTCCCTACAGCCACCCTATAGCCACCATGCTGACATCACCTTGGCCTCTTTAAGAAATGGCCAAAAACACCTCCAATTTGGCTCCAAAAGGCTGGTATGAATGGACCATTTCTATCTTAGCAGAAGAAGGTTAGATTCCAGCTTATTTTCACTTCCAAAAACACATTCACACATCAAAAAAGCCAAATCCCAGAGCTCTTTACTCAGCACCCAACAATAGCCCTAAAATACTCACCTCTCAACCTCTACACATTTTAAAAATCAGCCTCATCCATACCAGGACCAAAACCTCGTTGTTTTTCTCTTTTTCTTGCTTATTTATAACAAGGAAAAGAGGAAAATTCAAGCCATCTCTGTTATTCCAACTATTTGGCCAAAGTTAAAGTTTTGTTGGTATAACTTCCTACTCTATCATTTACATTTTCTATTTTTCAGCACCTTTATCATTTTAGTGAGCTCTCCATGTTTCCATTACCCTCTTAGGATTATCATGCATTATTATGGCATTTGGTTGTGGTAGTTTAAGATTTGGATGCCTTAATGCCCCTTTTATGAGCAAAATGCCTCATTTCATCTTTATTAGTTTGATATCTCTTGCTCATGCATTTTATGCCATGTCCATGCATCTTGTTATCCTTAATCCATGTATTAATCAATAGCCTAACACACTTCAAGCACATTTACACATTAATTTGCATGAATCATTGTCATTTTCCGCATCCATAACATTTTGTTGTCAAAGTGCATAACACTTTCTTTGTCTAGGCTATTAGTAAAATTAGCATCCCCATTCATGTTATATGCCATCCCCTTGTATGTTTTTTGTCAAAATGCATGTTTGATGGCTGATAAAAATTGATTTTCGAAACCCCCCAAGCCAAGCATGTTAACCTCAACCAATGAGGATTAGCATGGACTTAGCATTTTTCTTAAAGCTAGCAAAATATCTTAGGAAAAATTAAGTTTTTCAAATCTGGAATCTTGGTTAAACAATCAAATCTTTCGATTTTGAAATGAAAATAGTCTTACAATTATTCCCTAAATGTTTGTGCCTTTTTCTTAAGTTAAAACCTTGAGTGGTGCGATCAACGAGCTGTTTCATAGTCCCAAACTACCCTGAGGCTGTGCAAATGAGCTTGTGATGCTCATGCCACTCTTTTCCTTCAGTCATAGAAGTTTGAATGTCAATGACTCGAGTTTGGACCCATAGACATAAAAAAAAAAGAGATATCCCCTGCTTTGCTTTATCCCTTGCTGGCAGCATAACTATTGCAAATTGAAAAATCACATTAAAATCTTAAACGATTTTTCATGAATTTTTTGATATTTTTCTATCAAAGCATGTCGAATTATCTTTAAAACAGTGTATTAGTCACCCCTGGATCAATCCGGATGAGAAAGTTATGATTTTTCAAATCTAAACTATCCAGAACCTCTAGAATCCAAACATGTATTCTAGTTGGGCCATTTAGGCCCACTGAATGATTTTTCCAAATTTTTGAAATATTTTTCCTAAAAATCTCATGAAATTCCTTTTCTGGAAAGGTATTATTTGCAATTTTTCGATACCAAATAAGTCCAGAATGATTTTTCAAAGTTTGACACACCTTGTTCATCTTATGCTCTACTAGTAGCAAAATTGATCCAAATTTGAAAATTTATTCTCTCAGAAAGTGACTTTTGGGATAGTGGGAATATTTTTAGGATGACCCTCATCGAGTCACCTTTCTAACAGTGTTTTGTCCACCTTCTAAATCCTTCGAATCAATTTAGAATAAATTTGGGAAGCAAGATAGCATGACGTTGTCCCCTGTTTTCAGTTTTAGTCAAAATCGAGTTATTTTCTCGAATTTCGTCTTGAGACATTCAAATGTCTCTATGTTAACCCGGTTAGACTCGAGAACATGCTTCGACCTCCCATAGGCTCGTACCAAGGCACAAACACATTTTACATCTTTACCATCCTCATTCACAATAATTTCTTTTGCCAAAAGTTGTTGAAAGGCTCATACATTCCCTAAATCACAAGGTTTTGCTAACTTAAGTTTTCCAACTCGACTTTTCTAAAGAGTGTCAAACGTATCACTTTGGGATACTTTAACCCTACCTTTCTGAGAGGATACTCCAACCTCATTTTTCAAAATTGTTGAGATTAAAAAAACCTTCTTTTGTCAAAATGATTTGTCATCCATGGGGATACTCCAACGCCACTTTTTAAAATTGTCAAGATTAAAAGAAACCTCCTTTGTCAAAATTATGTGTTACCCACGGGGATACTCCAACCCTACCTTTCTGAAGGGATACTCCAACCCTTTTTTCAACTAAAATTAATTTTTTTCTCATTCCCAGACTTCTATGAACATGTCAAACAAATCCTGTTTAATCAAGGAACCCAAATGCATCTTTAAATTTATAGATTCGGTTATTCCTGGATAATCGATGCAAATTGCAAGATAAATTTCAATAGTCCACCCACTTTCATTATCATTGCATCGAATGATCTATGTCATGTTACTTCATTTATTGCCTTACAAACATGATTTCTTTGTGATAACTATTTGCATTAATGTTTTCAAAACATTTCAAATAAAATTAAAGATAATGTTCCTAAAGTGGAACATTCCATTTTCAAAGTAAAATTCAGAGGTCATTTTATTAAAAATCTCTATGTTCCCCATCTCTTCGGGGCATACATGAGATTAAATCTTTTTCATCAAAACCTAAATTTGTATTTCTATAAGATTCATGCATTAAAAGGGGTTATATCGAAATAATGACAAGATGAGGTCAAAATAATCGAAATCGAGATAAGACATAGCTAGTAAGGTACCGATTTTGACCATCGCGAAGAGGTTCATACCTCATTGTGCATAGCCAACTCATAAACACAAATGATGAATCTTTGCGTTACATAGACCACAGGATCGATGTTTTGAGTTTCGTAACTCAAAACAAAAGTTTTAATAGGCATCTAATCATGCCTAGCCCGAAATGATCGATGGTGACTCCAAATGTTGGCCATTTTGTGATGGTCATCCGAAACCAATAAGATGAGCGATTCATCTTAAGATCCCTTTCATTGTATCATAAGTCGAGAATCCGTACATTCTCATTCTCATCACATCATGAAAGAAAAGTCTTGGTCAAGAAGACATTTCTAAGTCGAAAAAATATTTTAAGTCGTGCGCACCCATAGATCTACGAGGATCCACCCTGGGGTACGTTGCGACAAAATGGATGGTTTGTCTAAATTAAGACAAAATTATCTAAAAGTTAGATAATATCCTAATTAAGACAAACAACCTAATAGTTAGGTAATAAGCAATTTAGACAAGTTTCCTAAAAGTTAGCAATTTAATTAAAGAACCAAAATTGCTAAATAATTTGATAAATTATCTCAAACTGTTTGAAGAGGTTTATGTAAATTGCACAAAGATCACTAAGTGATATTAGCTATGCTTATATTAATTCATGCTTAGAATATGATTATGTTATCATGAGGATGATTATGGACTAGACTTTAGTATGATTAGGTTATGGATGTTTGAAAATTTTCTTTAAGTAATTATTGTACAAATAGGGTCTGCGAACACTACCTTCTCTTTTAATTCTGGGTTATAAATTCTCTTTTCACCTAACTCTTCTCGAATGTAACTCGAGGTTTCTTACAATAATACGTAATAGTTACATAGGACTTATAGATTTAGGTTTAGGTTAAGATTAGAATTTATGTAAATCCAAGATGTAAATGGTTAAAAATCCCTTGTAAAATATTGAGTCCATGCCTAAGCATGATATGACACCTTTTGTTATATTACAACAAGATACCTAAGTTTCAACCGTGGGGATTTGTTGGGCAAACCCAAGGTCCCTTCCATCTGAGCTGCTTGAGTTATAACTAAAAGTCTTACTTAGCTAATGTCGTGTTGTCCAGATGCATACAAACTTAATCATGAGGCATTAGAGGCAATGCTTAGGTACATACATGTAATGTATTTAGGTAAAAAGTTACTACCTAACAGATCTAGTAGTTGCATAAAGATGCAATTGGTAAGTTATGATACCCTCCTAATTAATTCTTTTATGATTTGCTAGGCAAACCCAAGGTTATAAAGGGGTGAAAGGGGTGCCTATACCATTAAGAAGATTCAAATGTTGAACTTTTTGTATTATAGTTGAAGCCTATAATGTTGGTAAAATAATAAGGACAATCATTAAAGTTGTAAAACATTACTTAGTGATTGAAACTGCAAGCTATTAACTATAAAACTATTTTAGTTTATAATGGATATAAATATAACAAGACTAATAGTCCATCGCTAAGTAGCATACATGATGCTAATAAGCTTAATGGGCCAAACTCCATTGACTAGTCTCACATTGAAAGGCAAAGGCAAGAATAGCCCATAAAATTAGGGGCAGTCTATCAAGTTCAGATTGATGACCTTGATCAAGCCACATTGTGATGATTGTAGTATGATGCCTGAACTCAGAAAAAAGCAAGTGGCTATATAAGCTTGAAATCATTTGAAACCTTAAAGAATTTTTCTATAAGGATAATCATAATTAGAGGTTTAACATTCTTAAGGAATTGTTCATAAGCAAGATGCCAGAAAGTAGCCTACTCATGCCTCATATGATAGGAAGTATTTCAAGACTTGAGCACTTTAGATGGATAATTATCCATGCATTGTCCATATACTTTCTTTTGAAGAAAAATAATGGAAATGATAAAGGAATATGCCAACATTGTGATGAGCTAGATTAATAGAATAAAGATTGCAAGAAATATTTTGATATAATCAAATTAGGAAACTTACATAATTTTCAATATTAGATATACACTAAGATTAATTCACTTCTCTTGGTGTGTGATACCTAGAAGTTGATGCTTAATTTATATGACATATTATAAGGCCTAACTAAAATAAGTAGTGAAGATGGACCATAGGTAAAGGCAACCTTGTTGATATTGATCAAAGCTTGCCTTCTTTATTAGCATTTGAGAAACATAATTTTTATTTTTTGGCATTTATATACTAATTGAGGATGATTACTAGCGTTTGATGCCAAGCTTAGATTCAATCCTAATTGAATAAATCATTAATCATAGAATTTGTTCTATGTTATGGTCACATTATTATCAAACATGCACTTGCAATAGAATTAAGAATACTAAATGACCTATAACTTCTAGGATTCAAAAATAGTTTTTCAATCCAATGCCCTTTAAATCTGCACATGTTGGATTTACTAGTAGGCATTTATCGTTCTTTGAAAGCTAAAGATCATAATTTGACTTAGTGATAAATAGCCATGACTTTAAAAAATGCAATTATTTAGAAATGTTCCAAACTAGAGAGGATTATATGTTTATACATTATAGACCATAAAGAAACTCTTTTGTTTAGGCTCACAAAAGGAGTTACATTTGATCACTAGCTTATAAGCTAATAAAAGATTCCTAATAGCTATTAAAGAATTAAGCCATATAATTAGAATCTTGGTCTCATTGTGATCCAAATAGTTAATGACTTATTGAGATTATCATGAATGTAACTGAAATATTTTCTCATAAAAGTACTAAAGCTTTGTCCAAGTTGAGACACAATTGCTAACTGAAAGAGTTTGACATTTGATGAGTTAATGATTGGCTTAGTGCAAGTGAAAGATGTTAGTATATTCCCTAGAGCCAATTAGATTGGATGAGAGATATAATAGTTAAAAATGCAAACCAATCACTTATGTTAATAATTCAAGGTTTTCCATAATGTTAATGGTGAGATTGACAATCATCTAAACAATAATTGGATAAAGCTCATGAAACCAATGGCCTTGTATAGTTAGTAATAATTTACGATAATAAGATCTTTATGCATCAAAGCCATGTTTCTAAAAACATTTCTAATCGTCTTATTGTCAAGACAAGGCATTGAAAATGCAAAAAGACCAGCATATGCTAAGCCTCATGCATTCGATGCATTAACTCTTTGATCTCATAGAGTTGAAGTGTAAAGATAATTAGGGATAGCATATGGGTGCTTATTTTGTGGAGACAAGTTCATTGAACATGGCCTATGTGAGAACTCCATTTCGTATAAGTCACTCAAGTGTCTATGGAATATGTTCTCATATGCCAATCATGTATATTAGTCTTAAACTTGTGATACCAGGTTATTTTGTATAGGGAATGTCATGGTTTAATTAATCTAAAATAGGTCCACAATTGATGGATACTTAAGGTAAGGTATGTTGGGGATGACATGAATCATATGGTGGATAAATGAGTGATCCAAAGAGGATTCAACACTCCAAGTGACAATGAAGACATATCTCATATGTTCTTGGCTTTAGTTAACTTGATAAAGTCATTGGCCAACACATGATGAATTTAAGAGAAACTAGGAGAAATTGTTTCCCTAAGCTTATGAAGTTACCTGAAAGCTATAGGAACTAATATTGATTGATACAAGAATAAAAACTACATAATGCTCATGGTCATTCTGGTCTTTTGGTGAACGGTTGGTTTGTAAAAAGTTTCTTGAAAAGGTCATATTGACTTTTCTTGAATATCGAGTGGCCATGATGCCATGCTAGAGGCCAATCTTGGTCTATGAATATAACTACAGTTATTTGTGTAATTATTTTTGTTGCCGTTATGATGAAAGCCTCATGGGTCATGTATAATAAGATGACCTGTTGGATTAAAATTAGGATTTAATTAATTACAACTTAATTAGATAAAAGGTATAATGGGGAGGATTTAATTGAATTAGTTTAATTAAGAATAATTTAAGACATAAATTAGATTTATGAAATCTGATTAGAGATATCTTAATATGGCAATAAAAATAAGAATTCTTATCAATATCATGTCTATTGTAAACATGGTCTAGGGATTTTATTAAATAAAGCCAAATCATTATGTTTAGAAAATTAAATAACTATTAGATAATTATAATTAATTATTTAATATTGTTTACATAAAGCAAAATTGTTTTACTTGGGTTAAAAATTTAATTAAAATTAAATTATCTAAAATGTAAATTAAGGGATTGGGGTAAAAGTGCTAATTATCAACGTAATGGAGTTTAGTTGAGAACTACTCCAAGTTGGGCTTTCTAGTGAGCTTGATGCATAGAATACACATCCTTGGTGTGCTATTGGGCTAAAATATTAACAAGTTACTATTTGGGCCCAATCTTGGATAAGCTAATTAAAAGAGCTTTAATTGGGCTTTAAGAAGCATTCCAAAGTGAGGCAACTTGTTTGTTATATTAGTATTAGGCTTAGTTGACCTAATAGTCAAGCCTAACCTAGCCCAAGAGTAATTAAATACATTATTAATGCTTCTTTGGCTGATAAGAAGCATTAGGAAAGCCCTACGTGCCAACCCTAGACTTCTTTAAGAGGTTCGGCACAACACCTATGCTTTTCTAAGCTCTCTTTGTATTTTTATGGTTTTTCTAAGCATTATTGAATTGTTCTTGACACAACGAAAATAGAAAAATAGCTTTCTAACATTAAGAGATTAGTTTTTCATAACAGTTGTGATACTGGCTAAATATAGAAGTTCCTTCTTTTCTATGCTTGATTATGTAGATTTGCATTCCACGTGATCAAAAAGCATTTTTGATCAGAATGAAAGATGGAAAATCAATTTTTTATCCTAAAAGAATTAGCTGGAGTCAAAAATTATGATTTTTAGATTCATTTGCTTGTATTTGCAATGAACAACTACTTTATTATAGAGTTTTTTTCCTTTTTTTTGGTGTAATAGGTAAGGGAATTGTTCTCGGATCACTTTGGATTTGTACTTATTAGCAAGATATCTTTGGGTTTAGGCTTAAGAAACCTTCTAGCTAGAATTGGAGAACACCAAACCTTATGAAGGCTCCAATAGGCATCTGTGCATTTCAATATTAGAGACATGACAGTTATGCTGCTTTTGGCCTTTCAAAGGGATCATAATAATCAACGCATGGTGTGTTCATGAAGGGATCGACACACTTAAAGTTGTGAAGAGGTATGATTTCTAGTAGATCTATGTTTTAAAATTGCTATCTGATCATATATACATCTTTTCCTAAGATCTTGAGAAAATTCAGGTGTTCTTTTGTTTAATTTCACTATATAAGTTTAATTTTGATTAAAAATTTTATGCCTTTATTGATATACAGGAGCCCAGATTTTTCCTTTTAAAAAATCCAATGGCTTATAATCTTCCATAGCCTAATTTACTTGGAAGTCGACTATGGCATTGCCCTTTATGGCTTTCTGATTTATATACACTATGTGAACTCTGAAAGCAATACCTACCACCTTACAGTTTCTCCTGAAGGAGCTAGAGCTTCACATGGGTACTTAATTGGATCCAACTTTGTGATCAACATGCTTGTGTGATAAAGTATACATTGTTGAAGCCTTCGTACAGCCCATGCCAAGACATAACACATCTTATTCACCACAGAGTAATTAACCTCATAGTCTGCAAACTTTTTTTTTGGGTTAATAAATCGCCTCTTTTTTTTCCCTATTTCATCATTTTAGCCGAACACATAACCCATAGACCTTTCAAATACTGACGAGTACAAGGTCAATGGTTATCCTAATGCTAGTGGTACCAACATAAGCGAATTAGAAAAATAGTGCTTTACTTTCTCAAAACCTCATGGCATTTATCATTCCATTCATTAGGATCTTGTCTTTACAAGTGTTGAAATATCAGATCACATTTATCCATGAGCTAGGATATAAATTTAGCAATTGTAGTTCAGCCTTCCTAAGAAACTTTGCACCTTCTTTTATGTATGAGGTGGTGGTAAGTCGTGAATAGCCTTAACCTTTGTAAGATTCCTTAACCTTTGTAAGATCTACTTTTATTCTTTTTGCACTAATCATAAAGCCCAACAATTTCTCAGAGGTAATGCCAAAAGTACACTTAGCCAAATTGAGCTTAAATTAGAATTTTCTAAACCTTTCAAGATGCTTTTTAAGGTTTCTAACATACTCATTTTCTTTAGCAGACTTGGTAATCATATCATCAACATACACTTCTATCTCTTTATGTTTTATGTCTTGGAATAGAGTCACCATGGCTCTTTAATTTGTTGTCTTAGCATTTTTGAAATTGAACAGCATTACCTTATAATAGAATGTAACCCACAAGGTCATAAACATGGTTTTCTCTATATTTTCTAGCACCATCTTAATCTCGTTATAATAAGAAAAGCCATCCATGAAGGAAAATAGATAACTCTTTGTTGTATTGTCAACTAATATGTCTATATAGGGTAATGGAAAGTTATCTTAAGGTTGCCTTATTCAAGTCTCAATAATCCATGCACATGCTACTTTTCATATTTTTTTGGGATAGATACAATATTTGCCACCTATTTGGGATACTTTGCCACTTCTAAAAGCCTATCATCTATTTGCTTTTGCACTTCCTCTTTTATCTTTAGGAGCATTTTTGGCTTCATCCTCCTTAACTTCTATTGCACCAGTTAACACCCGCGTTTCAATGGAAGCTTCTGCATTTCTGTGTCTGCATACAATCCTAGCATATCTAGGTATAACCTAGACAATACATCTTTAAATTCCTTCAAGAGGGCAATCAATTTTTTCTAAGTGGATGAGGATATCGTAATCCTAATTTTTACTTCTCTTTTACACTTCTTAATCCCTAAATTCACTACCTCAAAAGATCCCTTATAAAGCATGATTTGTATCTCCTTTTGCTCAATCAATCTTACTGAATCCAAGGGTAAGTCATAATCTTTAGAATTTTCATTAGAATACATTTCATCATTATGAAATGATTTATCAAAATCGATCATCAAAGAGTTAACCCCTTCTCTTGATATCTTTTTTGTCAAAATACCTAAGAAAAGTTTAAGCATTAAAGCTTTGGGTGCATATATATCAAGACATTATAAATCAAGATATATTATGGTTTCAATAATGTTGGTTTGTTCAAGAAAATATAATCAATCAATTTAAGAAATAAAGCATTCATTCAAATAAAGACACATGGATATGAAAATGCATCATGCTTGTTATTTATTTAACAATGACTAATAAACTGAGCCTAATACAAAAAACCCTTAAATGTTGTTAGGCCTCAACATTTAAGGGAGAGTCTTAATATTCATCTAAGAAAAGGCCTATAATCTATAGAGATCCTTGGTGTCATTTTCAATATGGGGATCATAGGTGAAGAGAATAACCAAGTTTAAGCTTTCTTACTTTATAATCAATAGAGATACTAAAGCTCTCAAAGGCCTTCCTCAGCAAAACTAGGACCTCCCCATATGGTTTCTCTTATCTGTATCTAGATAACTTGTACCGTGAAAAACATCCTGAAAAGAAGCAGAAGTCCTTCTATCAATTTTCAACTCCAGGCCTATTTTCCTTGCTATTCTTATATCCTTAGCCCTCTCAGCTAACCCTCTCTTCTGAGCAGTATTTGGCTTGTACTCCAACCCATTCTTTCAAACTTGACTGACCACTTTTAAGGCTCTAGTCATTCCTTGTAGATGCTTTCCCAATCTTTTACTAGCTTGGCAACCTTTTTCGACAATCATCTTCAATCTCATTCTAGTACTTTGATAAAGATAGATAGGGTTGAATAATCGGTAGCCCTTCCCCTATATATGTGGTATTTAGAAACTCAAAATAGTAAAAGGAAGTATCAAGAATCCTATAGTTAAGATCAATGTAAGGTATGTCAGTAGACATAACGACCATGATTTCCTTTTTTCCATTAATGACAACCACTTCATCATCTATAATAAACTTTAACTTCTAATGCAATGAGGAGGGAATTACCCTTGTAGAATAAATCCAAGGCCTACCCAATAAACAGTTGTATGATGGTGCACTCTCTATCACCTAAAATTCCATTTTAAAAGTACACGAGCTCATTCTCAGAGGAACCATAATCATACCAACCATCTCTCACCTGATGCCATCAAAGGCATAGACGATAATATGACTATTCTTGATATTCGAGCAATAACCAGCATGTTCTATAGAGTGACTAATGTTAGCACATTCAATGTTGAGCCATTATTAATTAGCATCACGGCAAAGTATATCCTTTGTAGTTGACAGTTATATGCAGAGTCTTCATAGTACCTTTTCCTCCTGAGAGGATTTCATCATTAATGAGTGATATGAAGTTATCAGCCAATATGTTGTCCATTAATCAACCTATTTTTTCCATAGAAATATTGTGCACCACATATGCCTTTTTCAAGGCCTTCAGCAAAACCTTTCTACGTAGGTTTGAGTTCAACAACAAAGATGACATCGATATCTAAGTGAGCTATTTATTCAGCTGCTCTATAATGCTATACTCACTGTGCTTTATAAACTTCAAGAACTCTTTAGCTTTGTGCTCACTCACTGGATCCTTATTTTTTGAAGAAATAATCTCTACTACCACTTGAGTTTTAACACTATTTTTTCAAAAACCACATATTTTCCTTTTTCAATAGTAGGTGAAGCATAACACCTCCTACTCCTAGTCATGGACTTACTCTGGTATGGCATCAACCTGAGTGTTTGGTCCTCCTAATATCGCAGTATCAAATTTATACTTCCATGGAACTACTTTATCACTTTTGTATGGAAATGGCATGGGGACCCTAATGATATATGAAGTTGATGTCATAGCTGCAGCATTGATAGTGGACTCTTCACAATAAATATTCATTGGTCTACCAATTCCACATGAAACCATTGCAAACCCCTTACCAACCATATCTATCGACTTAACTATTAGTTCTTGCAGTACTTGATAAAATTGTCTTTTTGTTATACATCAACTTTTGAACTACCGCTCTAAAATCAACACATTCTTTCAGCTCATGTCCATGCATACCATGAAATATACAATGCTTCCTTGAACCAACCATTGGGATCTACTTTCTTGCGATTATTTTAGCTTTGACCAAAGCTTCCTAAACCACCTTCAAAGGTGTTCTTACCTTGTCTATACTCATCTTAACCCTACATGCTTTTTCAACCATCATCGCATTCATCTTAGGCTCGATATGATTGGGTAATAGGTTTTCAGCAACATTACAGTCTAGTCTCAAACTTCAGCTTACCAGCATTAATAATACATTGAACCCTTCTCTTAAATGCTAAATAATTCTCTATCGAATGCTCTTGTGCACCCTTATGATCTCACATGTGGCATTAGCATCATACCACTTTAGAATAGGTTGTAAAGGTGTGACATGCATTGGTGCTATCAATTGCCCTTGAAGCAACCATGGATATATTTCATGATAGGAGGTTGAGATTGGGCTAAATTATTGTATATTGTAAGGTGGTCTACTGAGGCTAGGGTTATCATGGTATGTTATGCATTCTAGGTACCCTGGTTACTACTTCATGGGTTCATGTGTGCTGGGTTACAGGTAGTAGTGTATATAAGTTAGGAGCAAATAGGTTAGCATTCTAACTCAGCTTGAACAGTGTGGGGTAATACGGATAGTAGGGTATAGGGTTCGTGGGTGTACAATTGTCAATGCTAACAATATTAGCTTCCTCCTCATTCTTTTTACCTGAGGCTAGTTTTTTGCTTCTCGAAAATTCACTACTCGATATTTTATCATTTTTAATTGCATTCTTGATCATCTTTTTAGATAGCACCATATCTGCAAAATTTGTAGTGGCATTGCCCATTAACCTTTCGTAAAATGGAGCTTTCAAAGTGCTAATAAAAATAACCATCATCACTTTCTCCATTAAGTGAGGAATCATTTGTGTAGCCTCTTCATAGTTTAACTGCCCATTTCCACCACTAATTGAGCAATCTCTGACTGAAATGCTGCCTACTTCAAACTAAATTCTTTCTTCAATAATTTTACCTTGGATAATGACTCTCATGCTAGAAGAGCCACATCCTTATGTGGAAGCAAAACAGTGTCATTAACTTGGTTATCCTTCCAAACCTCATAAGCTAGAGCTATATTTTCCAGATTCTGAGCTAACTGCATGTGATTAGTTTCTCTTTATTCATCAATCATGGCTCGTACTCTTTTTTTATATAACCAGCTTCTCCATATGCAAAATCAAACTCACCTAGATCATCAGTCAGAGGAATGAACTATCGGGATTGGAACTACCTTTGGACTTGTAAAAGAGTATAGCGAACACAACCCGAAATTCTTAACAAAGGCACCCAATGTCAGCATCCATATTGGTACAACGTAACCTATGTAAACATCCATGGCATTCTCCATGTGACATCATCCTTCTTTAAGTTTTGAAATACCAATGCCCATTGATCTTTGATATAATCACTTAACCACTCATTCCTAAAGAACTCAATAATCGATGAGAATGACTCGGTACACATTTGGATATTAGAACTCGCATATTTCCAAAAGTGACTACAGGCCCATATCTGTAACAACTGTACACAGCTGAGAAATCACTATCAGATTTTTTTTTTTTTGCAAAAGTTTAAGGACTATATCGTCTCAGTTAGAATCACCATAACTGGGCTGATATTGTACCTCAACTGATCAAAGAAATCACCATTGCTATATTAACATACCCAGGAGTCATAGGAATACGACTAATCTATAAACAGCCAATGCAAAAATATCATTTTTCTTTTCTAGGTCTGAACAATCATTCATCAAATCCCTTAACCTATGCGATGATAAACAATCACTGTGACCTTTTTGGACTACATATACCTAATTTGAGGTTCAGATGCTTTAGTGAAATTGGCTAGCCATCTTTTCATCATTGGTAGATTAGACTCTTTAATGACACCCAATCAAAAATGATACGTTCGATATGTAACAAGGTGGTGTACTCCTCAATTATTGAAACCATATCCTCATTGAAAGTGAAGCGTCGATATCCCAAATTCCAAAATTGCACCATAACTCAAAGCAACCTCTTATCTATCCTAACCAAACTAACAGTGCTATATCTTCATACTTTCAAGTAAGCAAATCTATCTCCATACTATTCCATTGCTTCTACATGGCTTGTAAATTTGACAAGTTATTTTGCTTACACTCAATATTGACTTGAGCCAAAAATGGTAAGACATACCTAGCTTTCAAAGCATTCTTGCATTTCTTTTAAATCTCTTCCAACCAAACCTTCATTACAAAGTACCTTTCCTCTATGGAGACCACATGTTCCCTTATATTGGATCCCTTTTATACCAATAGCCTTCGGACGCATTAATTTTGATGCTAAAATGCATGTAAAACAAACAAATAGACAAAACAACTAAAATCATGGATTAGTCACATATAATATAATTTAAATATTTTGAACAATCCTAAAAATTTCATTCTTGGGCTTCGTAGCATTTTAGAATCAAATGGACACTCTATTTTAGTATTAGGGTACATAGCTTGCTATCGGATTCTAAAAGGCTAGCCCTATCGATACACGATTTTAATTTAAGGCATTGATTCCTTTTAAGACAATTTTTTCAAAATCGAGCCATCATGATGTTTCTAGTGTCACACTAGCCATCAATCCAACAGTGTAATAGTATGTTCAAATGTTCTCGACACTATAACATTTATGATTCAAAACTTCAAGGTGTTCATTTACCTTAACTTGGTTTTATTTTCCAGACATGTTTTAGCCATCAATTTTACAGCTAAACGACGAGTAATAATCAACATAAATATGGACTTGTATCAACTAAATGATAAATATCCTAAGTGTTGAAGTTTGTTCGACACCACTTTAGATTTAGACTTGAAAAAATAAAGCGAGAAAGGCTATAAATATTTCTCGATTGTATGTAAACCTTAGGTTTTTCTAAACTTCCAAGTATGTTCAACTAATTTTGGCTTCTATAGCTCATTATATGCATGTTTAAGATGACCTCTAATGCATGCAATCCCCAAGTTGTTCTCTTTGCTCGGTAAAGACAACCAAGGCACCCACTATGAATCACGAATATAAGAGCAATACAATTCGAAGGCTTTGGCTGACCATATGGATCGTCAATCATGCGATAGGTTAATAACCCCATATATCCTAAAATAGGCCTTATATCTTCCCTCGCATGATACTCGATAAAACATCTAATGCATATGCTATGAAGTGTGGGCTGAGAAAGGTCCAAACTTGGATCTCACTTTATCATTCGAGATATATGTATATCAATCATTTTGCTTATTTTTATAAGCAAGCACAGCAGCGGATTTTTTCTTTGAGTATTGTAATAAGGTTAATACATATAACAATATCATAAAAATTAGTCAATCAATCAAGCAATCACAATAATGAATTTCAAGGTATTATAATTGCACACCAACTAAAGCTTAGAAAAATCAGAACTCGAATAATGTGCGACTAGTCTAAGGCCTGACTCATAAGTGTCCCTATTGGAGTCACTAAAGAGTTGTTGCTATATATTAAGTTACTAACCTCCATTTATCAGAGTAACAACACTTCAAATCTTCATAGGGCCTCAGCCAATCAGACGAATCGCTCATCTGAACCTCTCATATCAAAATACGAGAGTGGTTAGGTTAAGGAGTCGCTACTGGTCTATTGGCTATAGGTGTGATCAATCACCTATGAAAATCATTCACTAAAGAGTTACAAAACGCTGAAGGAATGATTTTATGATCTATGTACATCAGAAATCTATAAAGTTGGACTCCGGAGTCAATTACACCACAAGTAAAGACTCAATCCCTCTCATTATGCCTAATACTTGATACCAACTAATCACATGTATACAAATTTGTTTTCACATGGTTTCAATCATATGTGCTTAATCATAATCTCTCTTTTATTTATTCTACCAAAATCAAACAAAATATCAACTAAAAAATGTATCTTGAAACTCTTAGGCTAGCTTGAATTTACAGCCAGTTCAGAAAAAGAAAATTCTATAAAACCACTTGACTCCAAAAATACTCATTTTTAACTCTATTTTTAGTATTTTCATCGGTTTTGACTCCATTTAAAAGAAATCAGAAAAATACTACACCTAGATTAAATTGAAGAAAATCACAAATTTGAAAAATCAACTTTATTTATTTCAACTTGGAAACTTCAATGTGAGTCACTAGGGACCTTTTATAGGACACACCTATTGACATACTAAACATGAATTCTAAAATTGATTCTAAGGCATCTGAATGCCTCAAAATAGTAGACACAAAACTTAAAAAGAACCTTTAAGCTTTTCAAGTTTATTTCTAATTATTCCTATCACATAAAATCATCAAACCAAATTCTAATGAATGCTGACTCAGTATACTTCAAGCTGTAAATATTCAAAAAATGCTAGAAAATCACTATGGCTATCACGTTGATTTTTTAATTAGACACTATTACATCGCATAACATGTTCGAACAGCCTGTCTTCCTGATTTTCTTTTGATTCATCTGAAATACCCTCTAGACAAGCCATACATATTTGGAAAGCTTATTCACTCTATTTTATCTAAAAATATGAGAAAATACACAAAAATGATTATCCTTTTAAAAATAGTTTGTAATACTAATCAGGCATTGAAACAGAGCCATTTGAATAGCTCAGGTTCTAGGATTTTATTGTATTCATTTGATCATGAAAACAAAGGATTTAATAGCCAATTTTGTAGCCCAATCAATGATAATTATGGGAAAAATGCAAACAAAAATTAATAAGATCTATAACCTAATAAAAATATATCTTTTTAAAGAGATTATTGTGCTGGATTGCAATAGTCTTTCTAACTGAACTTACGATCACGACGCTTTTTTTCAAATTTTCAAAGCACAATTTTAAACATTTGAATGTCCAACAATAAGATCAAATAGAATCTAAAAATGTCATCTATGAGGAAAGAATAAATATTTTTAAGTGTTAAGACCTAGAAACATATTTTTTGACATCGGCAATATGTTTCAGACTCTTGTGAATGACTCTGCTTTTATTCATGATTATTTTATTCATAGTAAGTTAATAGCACACCACTGCCACTCACTTGTCTGCTGAAACTAGCACCTAAGTGACATCAAACAACACAATTTGACACACTTAAACAACACCTAATGACTCACATTAAGACTCAGTAAGTTTTCTACTTAACAAAGCATATTCAAACACTTAAAAATATTTTAATTTTGCTTCAAATCAACTTTAATTCAAGCTATTTTGTTTAATATCTTCAAGCTACTCATTAAAGAGCATATTAAATAAAACAAAACCTTGATTCACCTATTAATTAAGAGAACTAAAGTTAGCCTTTAGGGGATCTTTTAGAAAAAACAAGGTTTTTAGACAACCTAAACATCCTAACTTGCATTTAATCAAACATATAGAATACTAACCTAAGGTTCTAGCAACTAATCATGCACAAAACATATTCTAACCATAAATCCAACATGGCCAAATCCATATGCTCATCTAAACATCAATTCTCATTAAAATCTCATCAATTAACAATCAAACAAAGAAAAACAATTTTAGATTCAATTCAATAACCATGTTTAACAATCAATGCATGCTTTTCATCATTTAAGCTCATCACTTGAACAATTAAACTTATAAATTCATTGATTAAGCGTAAAATTCAATTTGCCTAAGTTTAACTTAACTTAATTCATCTAAGTTTCATCAATTAAGCATTAATTATGTAAAGCCTACTCAATCACACAAAGAATACCTCATGGTCGAAGCTAGATAGAGGAATTTCTCCATGTTCAAATGTTTTTTTTTTTAATTCAAGAACCTAGAATTTCATAGTTCAACATTAGATTAAGTTGTAATCGACAAGGTTTTAGTTCAAATCAACTCAAAGTAGCTCAAATTAGCAAGATCATATGAAATTAAACAACTAAGCTTAAGATTAAGCTAACTTAAGCTAGTCGAACCAACCTTCCTCTATTTCTTCATGTTCAAACACAGTATTAAAGCAGAGAATCATGATTTCATTATTTAGACTTCAAAATTTCAGCTCAATATCATCAAATCCTAGCTTAACTAAGCTTAAATCATCAAGATCATAAAAGTGTGTTAAT
The DNA here is from genome assembly GCA_038381775.1 of Adansonia rubrostipa. Classification (NCBI taxonomy): domain Eukaryota; kingdom Viridiplantae; phylum Streptophyta; class Magnoliopsida; order Malvales; family Malvaceae; genus Adansonia; species Adansonia rubrostipa. Next base: position 18,199 of record JBBYHM010017020.1, read on the forward strand.
TAAAACTAGATCTAAAGAGAATCTACATGTTCGAGCCTAGCACAAGTTTTTTAAATGCAATTTCAAGTTAAATTTTATCAATTAATAATGTAATCATGGTTAAAATAACATGAAATCAAGCATATCATAGCTCAAAATTGAATCAACATATCATAGCATTATGATTCAAGTTTGCCAAAACTTTAAAGAACATGAATAGGCTTGGCCGAAACTTATACAAGCATGAATAAGCATGAATTAATCATTAAAATCATGAAATTAAAATGAAATTAAATAGAAAAGATTGAAATTATACCAACTTCAAGCTTGTTTCCCTCTTAAAAAATATGAGAGCTTGAAAGAAAAAATCTAGATTTTTAGAAGTTTTTTTTAAGTGTTTTAAAGTTATGAAATCATGGTTAATCACCCTTATTTACAAGCTTTAATGTTGGTGATTTAAGCTTAATCAACCTTTGGTGATCTTAGCTTAATCACTAGCTTTTTAACTAGTTTTAAAGGAAATTACATTATTGCCATTAATGAAAGATGAACAAAATTCACATATTAAATGCATGTTGGAATTTGGACAAAGCATATATTCTATACTAATATATGTATAATTTTTTATTCCATTCAATTAACCATGATTTGTTTATGTAAAAATGCAATTTAATGTTTCATCCTACTGTAAAAATGTTTCATAATGACTTTCTCTAAAAACAAATCTAAAATTTTCTATCCCAATCCTCTTGGTTAAGCCCTCGGGAATTTTTAACATTCTAAATTCTGAAGGTTCTTTCATGATCCTTGATTTTTAAACATGAAACAAAATTCCTGCAAAGTTTTCATTTTTCATAGTAATGCTAAGAAATCCTATTATCACTTTTGCTCATTTGTCAAGCACTATTGATAAACAAGATGCAGCATGGAATGCAGGAGTAAAAAAGGACATTGCAAGAAATCAAGTTGTTAAGCCATTGATACAAAAGAAAGAGGGTAAAGTTATGACAAATTCTAAGATCATGAAAGATTTTAAGATACAAAAGAGTTAAGAATGGTTTTCCTAGCTGTTAAGCCATTGATGTTAGTAACATGAATCTTCCACTGAATGCTTTTGAAAATTTTTCTCAATCGATCAGTCCTTTCAGTGTTGGTCGACTCAAAAGAAATTCTTCAATTGCCCCATGGTGGGATGGTTACCTTAACGTTATATAAACATAGGCTTTTCTCTAAGCATGGGCAAGAATGAGATTTGGCAAAGTAGATCGACATAGAATAGGTGGGTCAGGTTATGATTTAGTGATTTGGTCGAGGAAGGGTAGATTTGGTTAAATTTTAGGGAGAATTTGGTTGTAACTCATTCTTTTTAAGTTTTCAAATTAAGCAAGTTTGTTTTCTTAAACACTCTTTTTTTTGAAGATAAATAAGATGCTCTTTCAAGTTTTTATCCTAAAATCCTTTTAAATGTAGTATTTTTTGACAGAGTCAGAATTGATAGGATTAGGTAAATTGCTACTGTCTATCTTAGTTAAAATCAAGGCTCCTCTAGAAAATATGCGCTTTACCATGTGTAGTTCTTCCTAATTTGGAGTCCATTTTCCTTAAGCATCTTTATGAATCAAGAGGATTTGTTTGAGTACTAAGTCACCTTCTTAGAACTAGCATGGATGGACTATTTTGTTTTGGGCTTTCATTAAACACTTTTGATACATCTGCCTATGATATATGGCTTTCATTCTTTTCTCATTGATGAGATTGAGCTATTCATATTGGTTCTTGACTTATTTAGCTTTTTCAAGTTGTGATTCCATAAGACTTTAAGTGAGGGGATTTTAACCTTAATAGGTAGAACAACCTCCATGCCATAAACTAGAAAGAATAGGGTAGCACCCGTAAAAGTTTGAATTGCTCTATGATAGGTGTGTAATGCAAAAGGTAACTTTTCATGATAATATTTATACATTTTAGCCATTTTTCAACTATTTTCTTCATATTCTTATTGGTTGCTTTGATTGCTTCATTCATTTTTAAATAGTATGGCACCAAGTTATGATGCAGAATTTTGAATTGGGAATAAACTACTTACATCATTTTATTTTTCAAGTTGCATGCATTATCTGTGATGATTTGTTCGAGAAGCCTATATCTATAAATGATGTTCTATTATACAAATTTGCATACAATAGATTTAGTAATGTTGGCATAAAAAGCCACTTCTACCTATTTGGTGAAATAATTAATAGCGACTAAAATGACACGGTGCTCATTAAAAGCCTTAGGTGTGATTGGTCCGATCATGTCCATGTGTTGCATGGAAAAAGACCACAAGTTGTCATAATATGTAGAGTGATGGCAGCACACAAATTTTGTCCGCATAGATTTGTTATTTATGGCACTTTCGAGCATGGTTGATGTAATTTTTCTCAAGAGTCAACCAATAATAGCCCAATGCATGACTTGTTTCACCTTTCATTGTCTATTGGTGTGTGTATAGCATATTCCTTCATAGATTTCTTTGAGAATTCTTTTTGCTTTAGAGGCATCCAACACCTGAGAAGTACTTGATCTAACCTTTCTTATAAAAAATTCTACCATCCAAAATGAAGTTCACAACTATTCTTTAGATGGTTCTTTTATCAGTTCGATAACATATTTAGGGTATTGTTGATCTCTAACGTACAAGAGAATATCGAGGTACCATAAGTAGCTAATCCCTTTTTTCCTCTATGCAATGGTAATGAGCCTAAGTTTCATGGATACTCATTTGAATAGGCATGACTTCTGACTTTCGATTTACATTAAACATGGAAGCCAAGGTCGCTAGAGCATCGGCTATTAGGTTTTTTTCTTCAAACAAATATTGGAAACTGATTTCATAAAAATCTTGTCTTATTTTGGAGATTAGCTTCTCATATTAGATTAGCTTGGCATTCTAAATTTCTTATTATCTTTGTAACTAATAGATTGCTACGATTAAATCTCCAAACAAAAGTCATAATACCCATTTTAATAGAGGTTAGAGTCTCATGATGTAGGCTATGTATTTATCTATATTCTTAGAAGAATCAATGTTCAATCTTGTAGTGAAGAATATTAGTTTCTTTCAGTTAAGATAAGAATTGCCATGATTTCATGCCCTAATGCATTTGAAGTTCAGTCAAAATATATTTTCCAAGATAAACTACAATCAAAAGCGTCTTCTACCTTAGATTTAAACATTAGGTCTTTATCAAAAAATTTGAAGACCAAAGGTTGATAATCATCTATTGCTTGGCTTGTTAAAAAGTCTGTTATTGTGTTATCCTTGATGGCTTTCTGGTTCACGTACATGATGTCATATTTAGAGAGTAAGACTTGCCACATGGTTAATCTCCTTGGCAAAGCAGGGGCCTTACATAAATATTAGATAGGATCAAGTTTGTTAATCAGCCATATGGTATGGTATAGCATGTATTACCTTAACCTTTGAGTTATCCAGGCCAAAGCATAAAATAACTTCTTTATTACTGAATAGCTATTTCACACTTCATGAACTTATTGCTCAAATAGTAGACAGTCTATTCCTTTTTACCTGACTTGTCATGTTGACCCAATATATAGCCCAAAGACTTATCAAAAACTAATAGATACAAGATTAAAGGTTGACTAGGCACTAGTGGCATAAGTACTTACTAGTTTGAAAGGTATTGGTTAACTTTATTAAAGGCTTCCTAGATTTTTCATTCCATTATTCAGGATTCTATTTTTAAAGTAGATAAAAGATCAGATCGTATTTGTTCGGTTATTTAAAATATAAATCAGGCTATGTAGTTTAACTTTCTTAACAGGCTTCTCCCTTTTTTTTGGATTTGAGGCGATGGCAAGTTTTAAGTGGCTTTAACTTTGTCAAGATCGACTTATATTCCTCTTTCACTCATAATGAAGCCCAATATCTTACTGTATGTGACATCAAATATGCATTTAGTGGGATTTAGTTTGAGCTGGTATTTGTAAAGTTGTTTAAAGAGTTTTTATGGATTGATAATATGTTTACCTTTTTTTGGTGATTTAGTGATCATACTGTCCACATAGACCTCTATTTCTTTGTGCATAAGATTATGGAATAATGTTATCATTGCCCTTTGATAGGTTGCCTTGATGTTTTTAAGCTCAAAGGGCATTACTTTATAGTAAAAAGTGCCCTACATGGTAACAAAGGTGGTTTTTTCCATGTCCTCAGCTACCATTTTAATTTGTTTGTAGCTTAAAAATAAGTCTATGCTGGAGAACAATGTATTTTTGGTGGTGTTGTCTACTAAGGTGTTGATGTGAGGCAAAGGGAAATTATCATTTGGGATGGCTCAGTTCAAGTATTTATAGTTACGCGCAACCACACCTTGCCTTCTTTTTTAAGGACTGAGACTACATTGGCTACCTATTTAGGATATTTAGCTACTTTAAGAAACCTTGCCTCAAATTGCTCCTTCACTTTCTTTTTGATTTATAGAAGCATCTCCGGTTTCATCTTTTTAAGCTTCTATTGTATGGGCTTACATTTAAGTTTAAGGGGAAGTTTATGGACCATAGTGTTTATATCTAATCTAGGCATGTCCTGGTAGGACCAGGTGAACACATCTTGATATTCTTAAAAGAGGTTTATTAATTTGGTTCAAGTTGATAAGTTTATGGAGGTTTCAAACTTGAATTTTTTTATTCTCTTCCGTTCTTAGGTTTATGGTTTCAATAGGTTCTTCATGAAGTAATATATGTTTTTCTTCTTGTTTAATTAATCTTTACAAGTCTAGGGGTATGGGACTTTCCTCAAAATCCCCTTCAGGCTTGACCTTATCAATGCAGTGGTTGCTTAAAATTGATATCTAAAATCTTAGTATAAATATTCATGTCACTTTCATCTAAGTACATGAAAATATGGAAAAGAATAATATAGGCAGAAAAATATGTAGAAGAAGATCTAGGAGTTGGTAAGAACTATGAAAATGGACATAAAAGATGAAATGCATAATGCCTTGTCATTTTCATTGATAATGCTTAATAAAAAGATGCTGATACAAAGGATCCTATAATGCTCTTGGGCAGAAGCATTTAGGTTTAGTTTATAACATTACTTTGAAATAAACTGGAATAGTATAAGAATTTTAGTTTTAGTCCAAGCACTTAGAACAAATCCAAAAGAGCACAAACTAGTGTTCCGATCCATTGTTGACATATTTGGCTTATCGATTACATTCATGGAGAAATACCCAAATGCCTTATTTAATACAAGCGCAGCATTGTTAGAGCTAATATTCACACATCATCTTAGACATAAACTTTCTTGAAATGGTGGAAATAAATTTGATTCATGCCTCAAGTCTTGTCCTAATAAAGGGGTTATCCTTTTTTCACGATTCTTTTAAGTATGTTTTCTTTTCTGTTGTGCACTAAGCTTGAACCTTAACCCTCTTTTGTAAATTTGGTTGACAACTTTCATGGCTTTAGCAATTCCTTATGGATGTTTTCTGAGTCTTTTTTAGCTTGGGCACCTTTAACTAATGATTAACTTTAGACCCATATAAATGTTCTTAGATAGGTAAGGCTCAACCATTGTCAATGCCTCTTTGACATAAGTGGGATTGAGAAACTCAAAGGACTTAAATGAGGATTTTAGAACATCTTTATCGGGTTCAATATATGGGGCATCAGTTGAGGTAACATCAATAACATTTTTTCTTTTTTGATGCTGACAACTTTGTTTTCAATGATAAATTTAAACTTTTGATGCAATGATGATGGTACTATCCCTGTAGAATAAATCCAAGGTCTTCCTAATAGACAGTTATTTGATGGAGCAATTTCCATCACATGGAAGTCTACTTCATAAGTGCATGGGCAGATTTAAAGTGGATGGGCAGATTTAAAGTGGAAAGGTGATGTTTTCCATGAAGTTTCTACAAGTTCCATTGAATGCTCATACAACCGTGTGATTATTCTAGATATGAGATGTATCAATGGAGAGCTTGCTTAAACATGGTACAGGTAGTACAATCAGAGCTGACCCATTATTAATGAGCATCTAGAGCAATGTGCTACTTTTGTAATATGTGGTGATATGAAAGGCTTTATAGTTTCCCCTTCCTCCGTAAGGGATTTCATCATCATTGAAAGATATATAGTTGTTAATAGTGATGCATTTACTAGGCGACCTAACTTGCCCATCGAGATGTCAGAAGAGACATATGCCTCTCTCAAGACCTTAAAGAGAGCATTCCTATGAGCTTTGGACTTCAATAGTAGTGACAGCACAGATATTTTAGCGAGTTACTTGTTCAATCGATAGACGATGTTGTATTTGCTATGCTTGATGAACTTAAGGAATTCAATAGTTTCTTTCTCACTCACTGGCTTCTTAACAGCTATTGGATCTAATTTTTTAGTTACAGACTTTAGTGCTTGAAGGATAGGAGTAGCGTTCTTTTACTAAGTTTCACTTCTTGATGCAGCTAGGGCATAACATCTATCACTTTGAGTTAGATGGCCTAGCCCTAAAAAGTCAATGTTTGCTGCTTACTGACTAGATTCTCTGGTGATTAAAGTTTTGCTTTCATATTTCCTGGGAACCGCCTTGTCATCTTGATATGGAAAAGGGGATGAAAGTTGCATAATCATCTTTGGTGTGGCTGAATAGGGGTAGCTTTGATACTTTGTTGGTTGTTAAAGAAGTCCAATGGCCTTCTAACCCCATAGGGAAGATTTTTCTTGTCTTTTTTCGTGATGCTGAATAAATGGTACCATATTTGCTGACTTAGTATGTAAGGCTCACTTTTTATTATGGAATTCAATGCTGCCCTTAATCATTATTCTTTGAACCATAGCAAGGAACTCTTTTCATGTTTGAAGAGTGTGGGTGTAGATGGTATAGAAATCATAAAAGTCATCGATTCCTTCCTCTACCTTTTTGACCTCATTAACCAATTTGGCTTGCACTAGGATTTGCTAAACCAGATTTATTAGTGTCCAACTCCCTTTATGCTCTTTATGATCTCGCAACTATCTTTAATACCCATTCCGTTTGCATCTAATTTTGTATGAGCTTTGGATGAGCTGGTTCTAACACTGGATTTTAGCCATTGTTCAACCTCTACCTTTTTTTTTTCCTTTACCCTTATAGGTATCTCTTTTGTTCGAGTCATTTTTCATGGCCTTATTAATCATTCCACACAGTATGATTATATCTGCAAAGTTTTGTAGGACACTCTCTACTATTTTCTCATAATAAGGCACTTGTATTGTGTGACGAATCTAAAAATTATCTTTTCCTCTATCAACAAGGGATGAATCTGGGTGGCCCCTTTCATCCACCTTAAAGTGTACTGCTTAAAGCTTTCATTAGCCTTTTTTCCATGCTTATGAGAGAAAAATAATTCAAAATCTAGTTGATGGTAGGTCTCTCCTCATCTACGGCATTAAGAGATAGACTGATTTATTCACTCACTCCTCATAAACTCGATTTCAAACTAATCATCATCCTTTAAATTAGTTGTAGGAAACGAGGGTAGTGTTGTAAAATGTGCCCTTGAGTGCAATGGCAACAAAATTGTTTAATGGTTTCTTTACTCTAATTTTTGACATCTGACATTATTTTAGCCTTCAAAAAAGCTTGTCATAGCTTGTTCATCTATGTCTTGACTTTTCTAGTGCTTTTTTTAACCCAACAACCTTTCCCATCGATCACCTTGATTACTCTTGGATTTGGATAGTTAGGAGCGGATTAGCTCTAATATTAGATCCAAGCCCTTGATAGACCTTGATCACACCCGTTTCTAGCAGATTTTGCACCTTTTTCTTAAATGAGGTGCAATTCTAAATAGAGTGACTTTATGCTTTGGTATGGTACTTATAATAGGCATTCTCATTGTACCATTTGGGATATGAAAGTGATCTTGCGTTTATGAATATCGAGGCCACTAACTAACCCATTAACAGATAAGAGTAAATCTTTTTATAAGAGTAAGGAATCAGTTTAAAGTGTTCATTTTCCTAGGTTGCTTGTTGATTATTGGGAGCTCTCACATTATTTATGTTGTGGGATTATGTACTCTGAGCCATGTTTTGAACGAGATTTAGCGCAAAACTCATTATTAAAGTGGACCCAGTAGAATAGACTAGTTGTAGCACTGGTGAGTAGGGTTAAAACCCTAATACAACATGTTCGGGAAGTACATACCTTATGGCGAAATGGATTCTGAATGAACTTGGCAAGACTTTTGCAAACAACATTAACCTTCTTCTCTTCACCTTTGGCTGTTGACTTCTTAGTCAAGCTGGATAATTTTTCTCCTGATATCTTGCCACTTTTGATAGCATTATCAATTATCCTGATATAACCATGTGGCAAAATTCTTCATGGCATTTTCTACTAGTTTTTCATAAGAGAGTTTTTGGAGGGTGTTGACAAACTTTACCATCATTTCCTTCTTAGTCAAAGGGAGGGATACTTAAGCTGCTTCTTCTCTCTACCTTTAATTATACTGCTTAAAGCTCTTAAAGACTTTCTTTTCCATATTTATAAAAGAGAGATGATTTAGGGCCCAATCATATATGTGCTTATATTAATCAAGGAAAGCGTAGCCCAAATTGGCCCATGTTTGAATTCTTATAGGATCAAGCCCTATATCTAATAGATGGCTGCCCCAGTTAGGTTATCTTAGAAATAGTGAATTAATAACTTTTTATTCTCTTTATATCCAATCATCTTACAGTAGTACATGAGAAGATGGGTAATGGAGTCCATAGTCCCATTGTAATTTTCAAAATATGTCACTTTGAATTTAGGTGGGATAACGAACCAAAAACCAGTCCTAAAGATTTGACGTCTATAATCCTATATAATCCCAAATTTATCATTTCCTTTGATAGCCTAAATACACTTTTCAAGTGACTAATACTTGTCTGAGTCTTTATCATTTTTTAAAGAGCTTTTTGTTTTTCCTTGCTTTACTTGTTCGTCAAGATCTAGGACTATAGGTCTTGTCGATGAAGAGCCACCATTCTAAAATCTTTGAACTAGATAGGGTGACATTATAGGGTTAATGTAAATGAATGGTTGAGTTGATGGGATCGTTGTTGCTAAAGGATAGCATTCATGCAATGCCCCTACCTGAGCACTAATGGCTTTAGTACCACCATTCAAGTTGCTCTCATGATTAATCGATTCTTTTTTTGCATTAACAGTGCTTGTTTTCCCTTTTTCTTCAATGTCTTCGACAATAGCTTAGTTAATTTCATAATTTGAGCTTGTAGTTCCTCATTCTTTTAGAGTGACTAATCCTAAAACTCTTTCTACATGAATTTTAGCCATTCAATACAAGCTTAGTGATCACATTTCATGGCTTTCCAGTGATTACGAGTGTTATACTGATGATAAATGGTAGGCTTCATGTTTTAAAGCATTTTTGTTTTAGATTATTATCGGATTAAAATTTTAGAAATGTGTTGCAAGCATGTTTAATGAGATAATGGTGATATGCAATCATGATAGTAGATGACTATTAACATGAATGAATAAAGTAATACAAGAACTGGGTTAGTCATGCTAATGCAAGAGGGGCAACTAGATCAGAAGGTAATTTCACCAATAACATCTTTCATTAAAGTAACAAAATATCCTGATTGCACATGATTACATTTAAAAATGCCTAACATGGTTATAGCTTGATCATATGTTCTAAGAAGTACACAATTCCTATTCATAGGCTTCGATGTATAGGATATACAGTATCAAGATGAAGCCAAGTCCATTATGTCTTCAGCCTCTAACTAGGCTACCTGAATTTACTTGGTGAGATGGCGATAGTGGTCTTCATAATTTTGGCATGCCTGATCAACCATCTGTGGCTACTCTTGCTCCCACTGATCAAAGGCCCTTACTAATTCATCAACTTAGGCCTTGGTGAGCTTATAGGGAATGCTTTAAATCTTGAATATTGAGCATTAGAGTCTCATTCTTGACTTGGTTTGCTCTCAAATCTCAAGCTTGAGCTTCTATACATCTATTCTTTCTTTGGTTAGTTAATGTTAGGGCACAGGTTCTAACAAGCTTTTCCTTATTAACCTTGGCCTCTTCGTTCTATCGATGCCACTTTTTTTCAAAGGTCACAATTTCTACCTTCCACTCAGTTGATAACTTACCAAGGCATCGAGACTTGTTTGCTTTACTAAGTGCCACGTAGTTTTTCATCAGATTCTTAAGATCTTCTTTGAAATGGTTTCTCTCTTTGACAACCCTTAATTTCACCATCCTGAATATAGAGGTCCATTTCTAGTTGACTCTTTTCTTCCTTTAAATGAGTGATTTCCTTAGCCAAGGTTGATTTTTCTTTTTCAAACTCATCTTTGAGCAATTTTCCATTTAAAGGAAATTCATCAACTAATACTTATGATGTTCCAACACCAGACAAGGGCAAGGCATTATTGATGCGACAGATTCTCTATTCATCATATCTTGAAGTCATACTATTTCCTCTTTAATACTTCTCCATACAGTGGGTTTGTCTCCAAGCATGGAAGGCTAGTTGACTTTTAACATGTAATTAGGCTTGCCATAATCGAAATCCTATTGCTTAAGGTCTTAAACGAAAGGGATGAATTATTGGCACTAAAATTATTTTATGACTAGGATGGTGCATATCTACTGCTTTTCCATAATCCCATAAGCATCACATAACTATAATCTCTATATTTGTATATGATTGTCTATAGTGAAAGCCAAGAGAACCTTTCATGCCACCTTTTTTCCTTTAAGATTCTAAAATTTGTAAGCCTATTGCTCCTCGAACTTGTCTTGAAGCCATTTCTTCTCAAGGACCTTAGAGAAAGGGCTGAAGTTAGGTAAGAAATTGTATGACATTCTCTTCTTTTTGAGGCAAAATTGATAACCCAAAAAGAAAAAGCAATGTGCATCTGATAAAGTGACCCATCCTTATTTTCTTGCAAAAGTTGAGAGCTTCAGTTGTCTCAATAATAATGGTGGGTGCGAGATTGATTTTGTAGCACAATCACGAAATAAGATCTGCCATCCCTTCAACATAGATTAGTATTTTTGAAAATATGACCAGGCCATATATCACCAAAGTGTAGATATCTTGAATTTTTTGGATGTCAATGGTATTCACTATTGCTTCCTTTAGACTGGCCTATAAGATGCATGCACTGTTCCTTTTCATCTTAACATGACTTTCAATATAAAGCTTCATTTCCCTAAAAATCTGAGCTAATCTTTTCTTGAAAATTGAAGGTTATAAAGCCTTATAGTATATTTTATCGATCTTGGCCTTGTTAATTTTAAGTGATGAACCATATTCGTCGACTGTGGAGACTAAATGCTCGAAATTAAAAGTGAAGCATAGATATGTCGGGTTCTAGAATAGGGATGCTACTTGCAATAGGCCAATATCCAAATGGACCTGGAGTAAACGGGCTATGTCTCTATACCTCTTCATGATAATCCCTCTAGGTATTGTTCCAACTAGTCCTTATATGCTTTAGATCTTGCCAATCATTCCGATGATACCTTCTCTTGACCTTTTAATTCATCATCAAGATATACCTAGGTTTGAGAATGTCCCCATCTTCTGACTATCGACATTTTGACCACGTTTAGACTTCTTTCAAAAGTTTCAAATCAGAAATGGACTATTGCTCCATGACAAACACCCTTGCTGAAGACTGAACCATTGGCCAATTGTCCCATAATGATGATGATTATGATGAAATGATGCATGTGTCAAATAGAAAAGCAAAAAGAAAATGAGTTAGTTACAATTTGAAATAATAAGCATAAGAATAAGGGGATAAAAGAATAGCAATAAAGATACATCACAAAAATTGTCCAAATAATAGGCGATACGATGCCTAAAAGCGAATATGACAATAGTGAATTTGTGATAATAAAAAGACAACATAATAGCATGTTCGAGTTAAAAACTTACCTTTAATAAGGTGACACGATACCTCGCAAGGGCAAAACTGACTAATTAAGTGATGACATTTATTTATCACTATTTATGGTGGGTATATGTTAAGCCATTATTTGGACAACGTGATGGCTTTGGGTCAGATATGACTCTTTTAGAATGACATGGAACATTGTAGACAATGACATTCGCTTGTCATCATCCATTTATTGAAGAGGATTAGCCATCGAGCATAACAACATGCCCTAAAAATGATTGTGAAATAAAATGACAAAGTAGCGACAATGTTCGTCCATCATGACCTATATAACCATGGTGTGCAAGAGTAATAGTAAGAAGTGTTTCCGCAAATTACATTACTTTTTGGGTTATTTTAGCAACACTCTTATGTGGTTTGACATGGCTTAGCTTTTAGAGTTTACTATATGGTTTGAGTTAAAGCCTAAATTGGTGCTCGACTCACTTCTCTGTCTAGTATGGATAGGTAAGGTACCTCGATCCTAAGCCATCGCAAATTTGGTGGAATAAGTTCAATCCAGTGAATGTATTTCTTTATGCAAATATGGAGGTGGCACACATGACAAACATTGGCAATTTATACCTTAGAAGATCTTGCTATACCTATATGGAAGGGTACTCACAAAGGCGGATAGCTTATTTCCTTATAATATTTAACATGCTAACCTTACCATGGAGTTTGGTGGGAACCTAATGCAAATGCATGTGCACAGTATGTGTCAAGAAAACAATCAAATCTTTTGTTTTACCCGTATATTACCATACTTATTTGAATTAAAATCTATTAGGGAACCGAGTAGTCCCTGACAATCACAAAAGAAAACCATAAAAGGTAAAAGGTTGGAAGATAAAGATAAAAGGGGATTATATCTAAATAATGATGGAAACTAAAAACCTAATAATCAAGCAAGACATAGCTAGTCGTAGGCCTAACTCTCCAAGTCTTCCCTAATGGAGTCGCCAAGCTATCGCTATGTACCCCTTTTTGCAATCTAAAGGTAGTGCATATGACTTGAAAAAATATGGTATGGGTATATTGGTTGGAGCTTTTAGGTTATCCCTTGATCAAAATTTAATTTACACATAATAATATGAAGCGAAAAAAGACCGTCAGGTAAATCGCTCATCCAACTAGTCTTCAAAGGCTATCACAAGGTAGCCATAAATTTGAAGTCACCACCAATTATTTTGAGCTAGGCATGATCAGATGCCTATTAAAAACAATATTCCAAGTCATAAAACTTGAAACAACTATTTCAAGGTTTGCAAAGTCCAAAGATTTATTGATTGGGTTGAGAGTTGGTTAGTTTGGTGAAGGATTAGCACCCTCGCAATGCCTAAAATCAATACCTACTTTGATTTCAGTTTAGTTAATTCCACTTTATCATTGTTCCTATATAATCTTTTTTCAATGCATGCATTTTTGTGAAAATTATATGCTTGGGTTTTGAAAGAAAATTTAGATCTTCCATGCACCATGGAGGTGTAGGGAACATAGGGATATTTTATGAAAACAATTTTTAAACTAAAATTTGAAATTTTAGATCTTTTATGTTAGCATGGAGAGATACTGACGTGGAATGTTGCCTTATAATTTTGAAAACAATTTTTAAAATATGAATACACAATGGTTATTTTAAGGGGAAACGTATTAGTAGGATGAAAAAAAATATAATAACATTGGATAAAAATAAACATACAAAAAACATAAACGTGAAGGACGATCAAAATGTATCTCATAATTATCTTCGATTATTGAGGAATAACTGGAATGACAATTTTGAGATGCGTTTAGATTTGGTGGTAACTTGAGCGATAGAAAAATAAGATTTTGATTAGTAAACCTAAGGATATTCGAGAGAGAATTTAGATATTGAGTGAAATTTGAAATGGAGGTTGAAGTATCTCCTTGAGAGGCGGGATTAGAATATCTCTAAAAGTGAAAATTTTAGATATGTTTAAAAATTTTGATTATAAGTCCCGAAAAGGTGTAGGAAAGAGAAAATTTAAGTTTTGAATGAAAAACAAGCTTAGAGTATCCCTTCGAAAAGGTGGGTTAGAGTATCCCACTTGATGAGAATTTTGATATTAAAGAAGTTTTTTTTAGAAATCCCAAAAAGCTTCAGAAGGAGTAAATTTAAGTTTTAAATGAAAAGAAGGGTTGGAGTATCCCCTCAAAGAGGTGGTGTTAGAGTATCCCCATTGATGAAAATTTTGATATTAATGGAGAAAAAGAATATTTTGGGTGAAAAAGGTATTTTAAAAAATAGAAACCATGAATTTAAATAAAATTATATTTTTGTTTTAGCCTTGATTCTAGAATAAAGCACTTGTTTGCAGTATATGACTCCATGGAGAATCAATCGAATGCACATCAAGATGTTTAAACATCTTGATAAAGGTGGTCAAGAGATTAGGTTAATTTTAATTCCAAAAATAATGGACATCATCACGTTGTCTTCTTTTCAAATTTATTTTGGGTTCAACTAAAAGCTTTTGGGGATAAATAAGATAACTTTTGGAAAAGTGACTCGACGAGTATTACCATAAAAATATTCCAAAAATCCTAGAAAATCATTTTCTAGGCAGCATTAATTTTTAAAGTTGGGTTTGTTTTGACATTGGTAGAATGTGTACGGGAAAGGGCTACTGGACTTTTGAAAACATCTTGAACTTATTTGGTATCATCAAATAACAAATGGTACCTCTCCAAAAAGAGAATTTTACAAAATTTCTAGAAAAATATTTAAAAAGTTCATAAAAATCATCTGTTGGGTCAAAATGGCCCAAACAGAAAGAAGTTCATTGGTTTTAGGGATTCTAATAGTAAAGGCTAAAAAAATCATAACCCTTTCTTCCAGTATGATCTAAAGGCAAGCAAGGCACCGTTGAAAAGGTAATTTGATGCTCTTTAAGGGAAAAATATTAAAAAATTCCATAAAAATGTGTTTGGGCTTGAAAATAATTTTTTAAGTGGTAAGCATAGTGATGCCAGAGCAATAATAAAGGAGGTTTTTGGTATTTTTGGGTTTTTTAAGACTAATCGAGCCAAAAACGTTTGAACGTCTATGATGGAAAGGAATACATGAAATGGGCATCAAGAATTCATTCCACAATCACAGAGTAGTTTGGGACGATGAAAAACGTTTTGACAATGCCATAAATGAGGGTAATAAACTTGAGATCAGTGTTTAACATTTTTAACAAAGAAAGGGTCGTTTTCTTTTGAAAAATAACATTTTTGAGTTCATTTAGCCATGAATCTAGACCTAAAAACCTTGATTTATCCCCAAGAATGAAGGATTAATTTAGGAAGGCATTATATCCATGCTAGTCTTCATCTACTCGACGTAGCATAAACTTAACTTGGGAGTTTTTTAAAATTAGGTTTTTGTAGTCAACAAGCAAATATTTTGATGAACATGTTAAGAACAAAATATGATATGCATGAAGATGAATATAGATGACACAGTTAAGAAAAGAGAAGACATTTTAGTAAGAAAAATGGCAAAAATGGAAGGAAATGAGTAAAAAAGATACATAAACATATTAACTTCATAAATGACATCAAGAATCATGCAACGAAATTGATATGAACATGTTTAAACTAGGAAAAACATGTTGGAATTGTCAAGATGACATTTTGCTCAATGAAACCTATGTAACAAAATGCATAAATATGCTCAAGACATGTTAGAGTAAACATTCAAGTATTAGTTAAACATGTGAAGGTGGATGAAACATGACAAAAAAATGCATGAACAGGGACTATTGTGATGGTGAAAATAAAACATGGCATGTTTGACCATCTAAGCAACATTAAGGCATTAAGATAATCATCAAAATTGTAACACTACCACAATTAAACCATAATAATGCATGGTAATCTTAGAATGGTTATGGTAACATAAAAAAGGTCATTAGGATGATGCAAATGCTGAAAAGAAGAAAATAAGTAAAGTAAAGGGAGACAATATACCAAAAGCTTTAAACTTTAGTCTTTTTCTTTGAGCAGCCATTTTGGACTCACCTTCTTCCCTCTTTTAATGTTAATTAGCAAGAAAGTGATGAATATATAGAGATTTTTATTTGTGGTGTTGATGGATGGGAGTTTTGAGAGGAAGGGTCAGTGGAATAGAGGGTTTTGGAAAGGGTTTTTAATGGTGGCTTAAAGAGTTATAGGAATGGAGGAAAGTTTTTGAATTTTTGGTGGCTGAGAAATATTGGGAGAACGAAAATGAGTGTTTTCTCCTAAGAATGTGTATATGTATATTGTGTGTAGAGTCTGTATATGTGTAAGGTCTCTATGTAAGGTGTTTCAGTTGAGCCAAAGTTAGCATATGTAGCCATGTGAATATGAAGACAAAAAATGTAAAAAGCAAGGGTATTATAGGGTTTTGGTACATGTACCTCAATTAAGGACAAGTTATTTTGCTCTACTGCCATTCAAACGCATTGGCTTACTTAGCAAAAACAGTGGATCAAGGCCACTTTATGCAGCTAAGCATTGAGAAAAATCAATCCTGCCCTTTAGTAACTTGCATAATGTCATAAAAATATCCAAAGTACAAATTTTAAATCAAATCACAAATCTAAAGCTGAGGCCTGGTATAAATTTTAATGATTTTTGGTGCAAAAAAAATATTTAGGTTGGATTTTTAAATTAATGGTGCAAAGGCTAAAAAATGGCTCGAACTGGACAAAAATGGCTTAGTGTAACAATACAAAGCATTTTGTATTGATACATTAGGCAAAATTTGCCTTCTAGTATCAATACAATAAAACATGTATTAATACCAAGAACAAATATGTTTTTAGTCTTGATATTTAAAGGCCTGTATCGATACTCTATCTTATGTTTTGATACATTTGGCCAAAAATCACAATTTTAGCTACTGCCAAGGCTTGTATTAATAAAACACACTCAATGTGGATACCATACCTTAGTTATCAATACCAAACCCTTTGGTATCGATACTAAACGTGAAAATTTAAATTTTTAGTGATGTAAAAGCTTTATATCAATTCTTACGCACCGAGGTGACTTGTATAAACCTTAGGCTCCCTAAATGCTTCAAATTAGTCAAAAATAATGAGAAACTGGCCTGTGCTCATCCGAAGTACTCGAAGAATGCCTAGGATGATGACCTCCGATGCCTTAGATAATGGCCCGGACAAATCTGATGTCTACAAAAAAGTTTTTAAAATTTTTATTTAATTTTTTAGTAGTATGTTCATTTCTATCAAGATTATTTGTCTTTGTTGATAGAAATATGTTGTTTTCATGTATTCTTTTTTGTGTTATTTTTCTTAATATTTTCATGTTGATTTATGTTCAACTATTCATTATTTACCATGATTTTATGTATTTTTAAGCTTGGTAAAAATTATGACATGTATGTTGATATTCTTGAAAGTATGATGAAAAATTTATTTTTGGCAAAATACATGCCGATCTAAAATGATTAAGGCCTTTGGATAATGTTTTTGCTTTATTTCATGGTATTTTTGATTATTTTGTAATATTTAAAATTTGTAAAGGCTCAAAATAATTTTCTCAAATTTTTAAAAGGCTTGGAAGGATATTTCCATGTTTTGCTAGTCTAACTCAGATGATTTTTTAATGTTTTGATTTTTAGGCTATTTTATAATTATGAAAAACTTAGGGACTAAACTGCAAAAATTTTTCTATGGCGATCCAAGCTTAACTGAATCCTTGTTAAGACCTCTAAGGGTGTTCTTTATTTTAACATGTTTAAATGTGTTCCATGCATTTCTAACCTTTTTTGGGGTCCTTTTGCAATTTTAAAAAGTTTTAGAGACCTATTTACAAAATGTGAAAAATATTTATTCTAAGGCTAAAGCTGCTTGGTCGAATTCCCTTGGGGATATTTGATGAGTTTTCCATGTTAATTTTGATATTGATTTTGTGTTTTATTTCATATAGGGACTAAATTGTAAAAATAAAAAAATCTATTTGAAAGCCATTCATGCTTGGCCAAATGTTCCATGCACCTTTAGGAATCCTTTTCACACATTTTTAACATACACATTTTAACCTTTTAGGGACCCTTTTGTAATTTTAACAAGTTTAAGGATCTATTTTGTGAAAAAAAATTGTTCTAAAACCAAAAGCGCTTGGCTGAACCGTCTCTATGATTTTTGATGAATTTTCACGTTGATTTAGATATGTTTAATATTTGATTTTGTGTTTTATTTCATATAATAACTATTTTGTAAAAATAGAAAAATTTAGGGATCATTTAGTATAAAGCCCTCCATTTCTGGTTATAATGGTCATTTCTCACATTAAATTACCTGGGTAAAATTGTTATTTCATATCATTATTGAATCCTTTAGGGTACTAAGATACTTATAAGTCAAAAGTATACCCTAGGGGTATTTTAGTAATTTACTTTAGAATCAAGTCTTTTATGATCGCCAAGATGCTTTCATGTCGAAGGTGCAAAATGGGGATATGTTAATCTTTTTATGAAGTTATCGAGTCTTTTAGGGTTATCGAGATACTTTAATGTTAACGTAGACCTTAGGGATATTTTAGTAATTTATGTTAGAACTGGGTCCTATGTGATTACCGGGATACTTCTATGCAAAAGGTCCACAGTAGGAATAGCTTCATTCGTTTATGAAATCACTGAGTCTTTTAGGGTTACTAGGATTCTTTCATGTCAAAGTTATACCTTAGGGATATTTTAGGAATTTATTTTAAAATCAAGTTATTTAGGTCACCATGATACTTTTTTGTCCAAGGTGTATTTTAGGGGACATGTTGGTCTTTTCAACCAAATTCGGGTCTTAGGATAAGTAGTAGTAGTTGTTGTTGTTGTTGTTGTTATTATTATTATTATTATTACTATTACTATTTTAATGAGATAAAATTAGAGATTTTGAAAATTAAGGTAATGTCTCCGAATTAAAGCAGTACATGAAATTTCTCCCAAATTCTGTGAATTATTTCAATAACAAGGTATCTTTTTAAAAATAAGAAAATTGAGATTTTTTGAATTTTGCAAAAATAAAACCTTTTGTATTCCTTCGGCCTTTCGATAGGGTACAAAAGATATTTTGATTTTTAAAACATTTCATATTCCTTTGGTTTTTCGGTAGGGTGCGAAAGGGAATGATAAAAACCTTACATGTTCCACTGGTCCTCTAGTGGGCTATAGAATATATTTGATTTTTGAAAAATATTAAAAACCCAATTTTTTTATCCGAAATAATATATTTATTTCATAAAAAAATATTTTAATATATGGGATTATAATTAAATACCAGATATTGAAACTGGATAAAAATCAAAATTTAAGTTAACACATGATTAATAAGGCATCGATTACTAGGTGTTATGAGAGGGATTGATCCTTACTCATGATTGTAATTGACTCTCGAACCCTTTCAGGTGATCTCTATTATAAGGGCAGACCTTGGAGTTTGTTTCTGAAGGTTTCGTAACCCTCCAAACATGAACTCCAACCTAGCCAAAATAGATTAGTGGTGACTTAAAGGTAAATGGTTCTTTCATAATGACTACTTAGAGTTAAGTTGAGTGAACGATTCATCTCAACAATTCAGTCCCCGAACACAAAAAAAAAAAAAGAAAAAACAATAATAATAATGATATGGCCCTTAAAATAAAAAAATAATAATATATAGATATATATAGGAATAAGGGATGCACCCACCTTTTAATTCTTACCGGTCAGGATTTGTATCTCAGCTACATTATGACAGTTTGGCAACTCTGTTAGAGACAGGTTAGAGATTCAGGCCTAAAATTAATCACATGTTAACTAAATTTTGATTAATTTGATTTCAACTAGCATTTAACTATAATTCTGATATTTTTAAAACAAAATTTTATTTTTTGATTTATATGGAAATTTAGATTGTATTCACTAACCGTTTTGTTTCTTTTGCAGTATTTTTTAAGGAAATTTAGGATAAGTGGTTTTTATTATTTTGAAAATGTCAAGTCATAATAGGTTTGTTCATTCCCCCACACACACTGTGCATATGCATACGAATTAGATTCTCCTCCGAGCATATGGAGAGGGCATAGGTAGCTAATATATTAGGAGAAAGTGAAGTAACTCTGCATTATGATGTATTAGCCTCTGTCTGGGCCATTGAAAAGCCTAGTGAGTGTAATCTCTTATGCCTACCTGAGGTGTTAGCCTCGTTATCGTCATCGAAGATACTCCCACTTGAATTGAACCCTTTCCAACATAAACCTATGATGGGTAAGATTAGGGTACCTCGTCAATTCTTTCTAGACTTAGGAAACAATTTGATAACCTATTTAGATCTCTAACTTGACCACCATATAATGAACCATAACGGCCACATGTAGTTAGAGCTATACCCAATTTTAGAAGTCACTAGATTAGATATATATATATATATAGGGGAACACTTTTTAACCTTTTTTTATTTTACGTTATTAGTGTGTAAATCTATGATGATAATCGAACATCATCATTTATGGTAGGATCTTTGTTGCATCTCAAAAGGTGCCATCATTCATTTAATTTAAATATTAAGTAATGATGAATGAACACCGTCACTTGCAATGCAATTACTTATTTTTGCCTTGCAAGTCATATGTATGGCCTTAACTACATGGTGTAACATATAGGTCAGGTGATGGTCTTCGTACATCATCGTCAACAACAAGGCTTCTTCATTTGCCATGATAGTTGTCGCAATGCCCTAGTAAATTTCTTCAGGCAACCTTTATTATTATTATTATTATTTCATATTAATTCTTTTATTGTCTATCTGCTCTAACTTATTTCTCATTTTTTTTATTATTGCTCCTCTTTGTATATCATTGTACTGAAATAAATACACCAAGCAATGATGAACGAACATTGTGCTGTCCATAATAAGATTGATCATTTTTCCTTAAGGCATCATAATGCCTTCATTTTATATTTTGGGGCAATCTTTCTCGACGATAGTCCTTGTTGCATAAATTTGATTGTATCACTTTGTTCTTGGACATTACATTAATTTCATACTTGTAGGGTAGAATTAAGAGTTCTCTAAAAAGAATTTTCTTTCAAATTAGATGTCTCAAGACAATCAATTTTAATGCACCATTAGATGAATTCCCAATAGCTAGAAAAGATTGCAAACTATTGTAACACATGGAAAGATTGATGAAACAACAAGAGGAAATACAAGCACAAAATTTTAAATTAGTGGATGTAATGACCACTAGAGGGAAAGAGTTTGAAAATATAAATTCAAGAGATCAAGGGAATAACCTTAATACTACCGTCAGCTTAATCGAGGCAGAAAGGCTACCATTGATGGAAATAGTGACCACTAGAGGGAAAAAGTTTGAAAATATGAATCCAAGAAATTAAGGGAATCACTTTAATACTATTGTTGGCTTATAAGAGGCAGAAAGGCAACCGTTATTTTGAAAAGCCATTGTTTTGTGAAGCATGCATGTTGAATGTCTTAATTAGGTAAGAATGCTCCCAAAAAACAAATATTTTCAAAAACATAATGATGAAAAATTTTTTGAATACTAATGATCGATGTTGAGAATAAGCTTATACTCTTTCACTCATTTCCCTATATAATTATTTTAAAGACTTAATACATTAGAAAGTAACTTCAAAGTTCCTAAATTGTGGTTTGCTGATAAAAAGGAAAACAAAAAAAATTGTCAGTATCACCTGTAGGAATAATCAAAATTTTGCAAGGCAAAAAACCATTTTAAAGGAAATTTAGGGACATCTAAAAATCCCTAAGTCAACCCACAGTTGAACATATCCACTCCAAAAACTAAATTTATCCCCTTTCCAACTTGACCTTTTGATCCTGAACCTATCATGGCCAATCTTGGTACATATTGAAGAGCTAATGGTTAGAAGAATTAAAGGAACATCAAATTGGTCTGATTTTCAAAGCAATTCATCCTTTATATGACTTGATCCATTCATGCCTAGGAAAATGAGGCATGTATCCTATCCACCTTGAAAATTTTGAGTTAAGCAAAGTCCTTCAAGCTCTTCAACCCATGTTAAGGAAAAGCTAGTGTCGTAACATGGCTTAAATATGAATCTTGACCAGCTTGACTTAAAATGGAGGATGTACCCCTTATTCCTATATATAGATATATTTATATATCCTCATTTCTTATATTTCAAGGGCCATATCATTATTATTTTATTATTTTACATTTTTCGCATCTAGAGGCTAAGGTGTGAGATGAATCTCTCATTCAACTTAACTCTAAATAGTTGTTACTAAATGACCATTTTTTCGGAGTGACTACCAATCTATTTTAAGCTAGAGGAGATTGGTTACCTATTAGAGATTATATTTTTAGGGTTATGAAACTCATAAAAACAAATTCTAAGGTTTGCATTCATACCAGAGATTAAATGAAAAGGTCCAGGAGTCAGTTATAGTTACAAGTAAGGATTGACCTTCTCGTGATACCTGGTAATCGTTACCTTATTAATCTATAGTTAGCATAAAATTTTATTTTTATTTAATTTCAATATTTGATATCTAATTTTAATTCCTATATATCAAAAATAAAATTTTATGAAATAAATTTATTATTTCGAATAAGAAAATTGGTTTTTAATATTTATGAAAATCAAAATATCCTCCGTACCCTTCTGGAGAACCAGAAGAATGCAAAAGCTTTTATCATTCTTTTTCATACCCCACTAGAAAACTGGTGGAATACGAAAGGTTTTAAAAAAAATCAAAATATCTTTTATACCTTGCTGGAGGACTGGAAGAATAAAAAGGTTTTATTTTTTTAAAATTAAAAAAAATCCTGATTTCCATTTTGAAAAGCATATCTCGTTATTACAATAATCCATAGAACCTCTCTCATATGTTGGGAGAAATTTCATGTACTATTTTAACATTTGAGACATTGCCTTAATTTGCAAAAATTCTAATTTCATTAATAATATTTAGAAGTTATCCTAAGACTCGGTTTAGACAAAATGGACTAAACTCGACCTTAAGGATCTAAATTTGGTCAATTTGACCAACATGTCTCCTAAAGTATCCCTTTGACGTAGAAGTAGCTCGATGACTCTAAAGTACTTAATTCAAAAATAAGTTAATGAAATATCCCCAAGGAGTACCTTCAACATATAAGTATCTTGGTACCCTACGATTTTATTAGTTTATAGACAAATGAACCTATTCCTAATTGGATAACTTCGATGCAAAAGTATTTTTGTGATCACATGGGACTTGGTTCTAATATAAATTACCAAAATATCCCTATGATCTACCTTCTACATCTAAGTATCCTAGTAACCTAAAGGGCTGAATGACTTGATAAAAGATGAACCTATCCCTATTATGCACCTTCGAAATATAATTATCCCAGTGATTATAAAGGATTCTTTTATAAGATAAATTACTAAAATACCCCTGAGACATACTTTCGATATATACATACCTCAATAACCTAAAGGGTTGGATGATATCATGAACAAACAAGCCTACTCCTACTGTATACCATCGACCTATAAGTATCCCACTGATCACATAAGACTTAGTTACAAAAAATTACTAAAAATACCCCTATGTTGCACCTTAAACCTATAAGCATCTCGATAACCTAAAAGACTCAAGAATGACATGAAATGACAATTATAACCTCCATGGGTAACTTGGGCATCAAAAGTGACCTAAAATGCAAAAATTGCTAGTAGGCCCTTAAACTTTTCAAAATTGCATTTCGTACCAAACGAAAACCAAAAGAATATGAAAAGTTTTAATAATTTCTACACCCCTACAGAAGGCCATAGGAATGTTAGAAATATTTTTAAAATGTCAAAAATATCACATTAACTCTAAAATGCAGTTTTTCTAAATGGTCTCTAAAATTTTTTAACTTTTTAATTTAGTCCCTATATAAAATAAAATCATAATTAAACACAAATTCACCACAAAAAATTATGGAAATCATACCAAAGATCATATAATAATTTGGCCAAGTGCTTGTGGCCCTAGAAATTTTTTTCTTTTGCAAATAAATCCCTAAACTTTTTAAAATTATAAAATGGTCGCAAAATGATGGAGAATGCTTAAAACATATTCATACATATCAAAATAAACATGAAAAATGTTCACAAGTATCTGTAAGCAATCGGCCAAGCATGGATGGTCTTGAAACAAAATTTTTTATTTTTCAATTTAGTCCTTCCATAATAGAAAATCATAAACAAACACCAATCACATCATGAAACATCATAGAAACCATACCAACAATCGTGAAAATGATTCAACCGAACACCTATGGCCACAAAAACAATTTTTTCATATTTTTGTAAATTAGTCCTTGAACTTTTTAAAATTACAAAATGGCCCCAAAATGGTATAAAATGCATAAAATATGTTTGAAAATGCCTGAAACACTCATTTAATGATGCTAAGGAGTTTCGGCCAAGCAAGGATAATTTATGAAAAAATTAAAATTTTTACAATTTGACCCTTAAATTTCCTATTGCTGCAAAATAATCTAGAAACCATAAAACCAAAACAAAAATAAGCATCAAATCGTGATAAAAAATTCCTATTAAATTCTGCTAAGGTGAGGAGTAAGCATGCATCAAAATTTTGTAACACAAAATCATGAAAATAACCATGAATAAATATCATCAAACTTAAATACAAAAATAAAATCATAAAAAATATATATAAATATATAAATCAACATATTAACATGAAGATATGAAGAAAAAATACAAACATAAACCTATATATACAACAAAACTAATATCTCATCAATAACAACAATATTTCTTAAAAAAAACCAGCTTTAACTAAAAAAATTAAATATAACAACGAATATATAAAAAATTATTCATTGTCAACATGGTAACCTTTCAGCATGGACAAAAATCCATGAGCTTAACATGATTTTGACTCACAAAAATGAAGAAAAAAATGGTGGAAATAAGCAAAAATTACAAAATTTCTACATAAAATTACCTTGAAAGGCTTGAAAACTTAAAAATTCTTGAAAAGTTTTAAGAAAAATGGCTAAATTTCGCTATGGAAATCATTAGCTATTTGTGAAAACTTCTCCCATGGTTTTTCAAATTGAGAGAATTGGCCAAGAATGTTCCCAAACCCTTTTGGCCAAATAGCCTTTTATCTTTTTTTTTTTATTTTTTTTATATTTAATATTTATTTGATTTGATTTTTATTAATTAAATTATTTGATTTATATTAATTAATTTTTTCATCTTATGGATGGTGTCAGGCATGGCCTCATCAATTCTAGAGATTTTTGGAAGATATTTATATAATATGTAAAATTATACCGTAAAAATTAATTAGAAAGATTAAATTATAAAAATTAAAAATTATATGTTTGAAAAAATTTTATATGATCATTTTAATATAATCTAATAGCAAAATCAATTTTAATGTTCAAGAAAAAAATTTTTAAAATTTCAAACTCGTAAAATTTTATGAGAAAAACCTTACTGGGTAAATTATTACATGTGAAAAATTTGCAAAAATCATAAAATAATTTGAATTTTCACAAACTGATTTAATATAAGTTTACAAATAATATTTGAAGAATTTTAAAAATTATAAAGTCAAAAAAACCTACCAAAAAAATTTATGGAGTAGAAAACTCTATATCTCGAAAATAAAAAAAATTCTAAAAAAAACTAAAACTCATAAAATAAATTTAATTTTGAAAAACCGATTTAATATAAATTTAATGATAGCATTTGAAGTATTTTAAAAATTATAAACTCAACAAAAATCTTCTACAAAAATTTATAGAGTGAAAAACTCTGTATTTTGAAAATGAAAAAATTCTAAAAACCAAAACAAAATTCATAAAATAAATTAAATTTTGAAAAACTAATTTAAAATGAATTTAATAATAATATTTGAAGAATTTTAAAAATTATAAACTCAAAAAAACTTTTCCAAAAAATTTACGGGATATAAAACTCCATATCTTGGAAACAGGAAAATCCTAAAGAAAAACCAAAACTCATAAAGTAAATTGATTTTTATAAAACTGATTTAATATGAACTAAATAGTAATCTTTGAAGAATTTAAAAATTATGAACTAAAAAAAATCTTCCCAAAAAAATTTACAAAGTATAAAACTCCATATCCTAACTACGGAAAAAAATCCAAAAATATGTTCAAACTTCAAAAAAATGGATTTCATCCAACAAATTAATGAAAATATTAATTTATAAAAATAATAAAGTGGAAATCTAAAATTCGAAACAATTTTTAGTAGAAAAATATATTACAAGTATGATATTCGTAGTACTATAAAAAATTCAAATTTATGTTCCAAGATCAACAACTTGATACACATTAAGGTAAAAAAATGCCAATATAAATTTTTCTTTGAATATTTTTGATTTTTCAAAATGCATATCGGTATACATAGCACATTGGTATTGATAAAAGTATATGACAGTTAACTTTTGAAATTTAACATAAATTCTTGAAAAATTCCTAAAGATGGAAAATTTGACCATGATAACATCTGTAGAAGTAAATTTCAAAATTTCACTAGTACAAAATTAAAAGCTGATTTTTTACCTTGATGATTGTCTTTTCACCCAAGATTTATTATGTACGACCCTTAAAATGGTGTTAATTTTGTCACATACACCAACGGTCATTTAAGTATAACTGAATAGGATTTGAAAATTTTTATTTCACCCTCACCATTAGGTGGCCACTAAGCATTTAGTCTCAGACATTTTGGACTATGGGGAAACAAGGCTTGGATAAAATTAGGTGCCTACAACTGCCCCTCTTTGACTGTTGCTAAGAATTAGGAACAGGGTAAAGCCCAAATAGACATAATTTCATTCAAGCTATATAAGCTTTTCTAAAAAGTTGTTTTTCAACACACACATATATATAAACCAACTGCATTATTTTTCCTACATATAACCAATTGCATTAATTTTTTGTTCAAATGCCAATTTTAATTAAGCCAAGGCCATCATCTATTTTTGGCTTAGTGTCAAGTTAGTGCCAATTTCGTAACTCAATAACCATCAGCTACTCCTGGACTTAGTCTCAAGTTATTGCCAATTTTGTCGAGCAATAACCATCAACTACTCTTTGACTTACCAATTTCGTCGGGCAATAACCATCAGCTACTCTTTGACTTGGTGTCAAGTTAGTGCCAATTTCATTGAGCATTAACCATCAGCTACTTTTAGGCTTGGTGCCAATTTTGAAGGGCAATAACCATCTACTGCTCATGGGCTTAGTTTCAAGTTAGTCCTAATTTAGCTGGGCAATAACCATCAATTACTCTTCGGTTTGGTGATAATTTTGAAGGGCAATAACCATCATTTACTTTTAGGCTTGGTTTCAAGTTAGTGCTAATTTTGCTTGGCAATAACCATCGGCTATTCTTGGGCTTGGTGTCAAGTTAGTGCCAATTTCACTTAGTGTCAATTTTGAAGGGCAATAACCATCGTCTACTCTCAGGCTTGGTTTCAAGTTAGTGCCAATTTTGTCGGGCAATAACAATTAACTATTCTTAGGCTTGGTGCCAATTTCGAAAGGCAATAACCATTATCTTCTCTTGGGCTTTTCATTGTTGATACAAAGATCGACTGGGTACCATTATGGCCATTTACATCGAGCGCACATTTTGGTGCCAATTTTTATCATCGAAACCTTGTCTTTGAATATCACCATCGAAGACTTGGAAAACTTTTAAATGCTTCAAAAATCACCATGGAAGCTTTGTCTTCGAATATCACCATCAAAGACTTGAAAACATTTTTCTGAATGCCTCGAATATCACCATCAAAGATTTATAAACATTTTTCTGAATGCCTCGAATATGACCATCGAAGACTTATAAACATTTTTAAAAGCTTTGAATATCACCATCAAAGCTTTATCCTCAAATATCACCATTGAAAACTTGAAAAAATTTTCTAAATTTAAACTTTTAAATGCTTCGAATATCACCATCGAAGCTTTGAAAACATTTTTTACGTGAAAACTTCTAAATGCTTTGAATATCATGATTGAAGCTTTGAGAACATTTTTTGAGCGAACACTTCTGAATGCTTCAAATATCACCATCAAAGCTTTGATAACATTTCTGAATGAGAACTTTTGAGTGCTTCAGAAATCACCATTGAAGCTTTGAAAACATTTTTAAATGCTTCGAATATCACAATTGAAGCTTTTTTAAAGCTTTTTTCTC
This sequence comes from Adansonia rubrostipa, assembly GCA_038381775.1. NCBI lineage: Eukaryota > Viridiplantae > Streptophyta > Magnoliopsida > Malvales > Malvaceae > Adansonia > Adansonia rubrostipa. The sequence goes on from JBBYHM010017020.1 coordinate 46,394, forward strand.
TTACTTGACCATAAGATTGCGTGAAAAGGCAACAAATTTCTTCACAGAATGGTTTAATCTTTCCTGAAAAGTCATCAAATATTAAATATCAAGTTTGTTTTCGTTGATCCAAAGATTTGGTTTTTGCAATTTGATAAGTATTTTCTCAAGGCATATTCGCAAACTTCTATTAAAATGATGAAAAGTATCATAATGCATCAAAATTCCAAGATTTATGGAATGAGATCACTTTTTCATTCTAACCTGGGGAAAAAAGTTTACTTGATCAAAATCTATGAAAAATTTAAAATCATTTTAACCATGGATTTTTCAATATCAAAGATAATGGATATGCTATTTTAATAATGATGTTAAATATTTTTTTGTGATCAATGATCACCATTCAAGACATCTTTGGATGTAATGAAGAAATGAATTTAAAGCACAAACGGGGTGGCATTGCTAAAATTTGTCTAGAAGAACTTGATTTAACAAGGTCAAGGTAAATCAAGACCAAATTTAGGTGGAAGTTCGTTTCATAGGAGTTTCTTGAAAAGCAAACAATCAAGTTATAACATCCTTTAATCTTCAAATACAATAGCTCGAGGGGCGTCAAACTAATGCTTGTAACACTAATTCTCCAAGGGTTAATTTGGAAAGCCTTTAGTAGGCATCAATTTCCAACGGTGAGTACAAAAATTTAGAAGTTTATTTTAAAAGGAATCAGTGTTAAGGCATTTGATTCAACCTTTTATTGATGTCATAAAATTTCCAAAGGTTCGGGATGATTCTTGAATTAGCATGGAAGGGTTCTTTCCTCATTGATGTTAATCTAAAAGCAATTTGAGGCCTTTAAGATTGCCCAATCATGTTATTGAGGACTCAAAAATTATTCAAAAAGATGAATTTACAGAGAGCTTCCTAGAAATGTCCCAATAGCTCTGATAGCTATGTTTGATCAAAATGGACTTTATAAGTACATAATGCAGGCCATGGTTTAGGGTTTAAAAAAAGGATAAATTAGCCCAAATGAAATGTTTAAGGGTAATTGAATCAATGATCACTTTTTTTCAATAAAACTTAAACCGACATGTCTTCCAAGGTGAAACATATCTATATTTCTTCATTTACTTTTTGCTTGTTCATTCTTCATTTTGAAGGGATTTGAAATTTGAACTGTCTTCATGTATTTTTTTTTACTTTGAAAAACTTGAAATTTGAACTTCCTTTATTTTTTTTTACTTTGAATATTTAAACTTGAAACTCAAATTTTCTTGAACTTTGTTTGATTTTTGACTTTGTCATGACAACAAATTGATTCTTTTTGTAACTTTAAGACAAAATTTACTCTTTTTGATTTTGAAGCTTTACTTCATTTTCCCCAATGTAGAGGGTGATCCTTGATTAGGGTTCAAAGAAAAAAATAAATTATCAGGCTCAAAAGGGATTGTAAAAGGATAGTTTTCTATATTTATGAAAAGATAGAGAAAGAAGGCCATTTTTCATTTCAAACAAAGCCATTTGAACTGTCAAGCATTTTACTAGGAAAAAAGGTTATTTTCTTTCTAAAATCATTTTGAGCACCTTAATAATATAATGTTGCATTCAATTTTTAGGGCTTAAGAATGTCCTTTAACATTATCAGCTTTATAGCCACCAACGCTTGGTTAAGCTTTTGAGAGAAAATTGAATTAGTAGGGAAATTTGGATTTTAAATTTTATTTATTAAGCATTGAGTTGAAAAGATTTCATCCAGAAAGGAAAGGTGTTTTTGACTTATTTGTACTCTTATTTTTCCTAAATCAAGGATTTGGGAGAATGTCAAGAAAGTCATGGCAAAAGGTTATCAAAGTGGAAGATCTTGGTACTACTATCATTATTTTAACACATGCCAACCTATCAACACCTGAAATTTTTTAGGAGCATAACTTATTAGTTTGATCTTCAAGGAATCCGTAGAAAAGAATATGTGGGTGTGTAAGTCTATGGTTGTGAAAGGTCTATGATTGAATGTTTAAAATAATCATATATACATATGGAGCTAAAGGACCTTATTGAGAAGATTCAATCTAATGGTGATCATCTACTAAAGAAAATTTTTTTAAAATGTTCTTATTATCTTAGATACTGGAATCATTATTAACAATTTCATGGGGGATGACATTATGTATACTATTTACAAACCAAAATTCATTTCAAAACTCGTAGTTTCTAAAAAGCAATATAAAATTCTAAAGTTAAGAGAAAAACTGCCCCTAATTGGCATACTATTGTAAGGTCAATGACCCTTAGACAAATCGTCCTGGATAAGCCTCCACCAACTTCAAATTTTGTCTATATTGGTATCCTTGATGATCGAATTATAAATCAGCTAGTGGAACATATCAAACTCTAAGTTTTCAAAGTAAAAAAGTCCACAGGATGCATGGTTATCTACTATCATCTCAATCATGCTGTGAGGGCAACCACTATATGATTCTTTACTGAATTCTTTAGCAAAAAGGATTAATCCAAAAGCTTATGGCATGGTAAGTAATCATCCAAGCAATTCAAATCAAAATTTACAGTAGCCTATGATTCCTCAGTCAACCATGCTAAATACTCCAAATTATCTTCATGTTAAATAGCATGCATTGGTTGATGAAATCTTTAGACAAAAGAATGTTGCACCCTGACACTTAGATTATACCACTTTGGATAAGGGGTTTCCAGGCTTTATTGGGATAACAGAGATCATATGATTCTAGGCAAGCAAAGGAAAAAGCTTAATGTAGAAAAATGGTGAAACGTGGTACATATTCATCTTTTTTTTTCTTCTTGAATTGCTTCTCGGGTCCCTCTACACTTTGAAACTTTGAATTGAAAAATTTCACGTAAAAAGTTATAGGATATGATGATAATCTTGCTGAGACCATTGAATGATAAAAGACTAAGGTTGAGGACACAATCCAAATAAATTTCCTTGTTTTCTCAACTCACTATTATCCTAGCTTCCATCGGCTCTGACTCATTGGCATTTATTGATGGAATCACTTTCTTATCCCACATATGCTACCTGTTGCCCTTTAATCAGCATGAATATGCATTATAGGATTGGCCCCCCAAAGATTGAGTATTTTGAGGTAATTGTCTTTTAACCTATACTTCCTCACATCCCCGACAGAAGTATTGGTATGATACAGGATTATTTGTAAACTTATATGGTCAAAGCATTGCTTTTGTGGAGACTTTTCCTCTATTTTCTATTTTTACTTGCTTATATGGCTTTAGGTATTCAGGGCTTCTATTTCTTTTCATTGTTCTACACTCATTTCCACTTGTCTTGTCGAGTAATGTCTCCTTTTTCTATCTCATGATTGCATATTTGTCACATCAAATGGAAAAAATAAATTAAATTAATCTACAGGAATATGTATGTATCTTATTAACTTTAATGTTTATTGTTATCTCAGTATGAATAAAATTGAATGAAAAATTTGATAAAATGAATAAATGAACAAATGTATGAAGGAATAAGTGTATAAGATAATATTCAATGGTATGAATCGGAGGCTAAACAATTCATTAAATATTGAACATGGAAATTATTGAAGAATTTAAATCATAACTCAATATCATAATTTCATGAACCAATATTTTCGATTTATCCATTATGTAAAACCAAATTTACAATATCCAGAAGTAACAAAAAAGGATTGCTTTTGCAAGTACTTCATTTTTCTAACTACGTTAGTACTTGTAAGAGATTTTCCAAAATCCTAATCATCATTTTTTTAAATCTATATTAACAAAACTGAGCAAATAGCCCAAACAGTTGCCTCTATAACTACTTGATTGCTCCTTGGCCTTCTAGTGCTTCCCACAATGCGATGGGAATTTAATAGCCTCATCTAACTTTGGTTTCATTTACATTACATGAGTTTTGAGTAGATCTTGAACCTTTCCTTTGAACTCATTACTATTCTTTTATAGAATGCCCCCGTAATTCTTTTAAATCTCATATACTATTTCTTCGACTACTCCCGCTAATTTCTTAACCCTATTTATCAATCCATCCAACTGATTTTGCATTGTTTGAATTTCATTTCTATACACTCCTCCAATGGATCCCAGTGTGCTGATTCTTAGCTCTAACTGATCATCCATGCTTTGATCCTTGAAATTGAATAAATGAAACAATTTTTAGTATATTGTAGAAATTATGAATGCATAAGCAAACAAACAAATAAAAAAGTTAAACTTACAAATATAAAAAGAAATGCATGAATGAATTTACAAGTTTTCACAGAATATGGATATCATAACCAATTAATGAGAGCAATAAATGAAAGTAAAATTTATCATAATAATACGTCATATACTTTTTAATATCAAATTAAAAGAGTAAAGGGTTAAAGGTGCCGCCTAATGTGTAGCTAATAGGGTACCCTCTAGAACCGGGTATCACTCTAATTAGGTAAGGCTCTTACAGTTCATTTTATGAGGTTCATGTTGGATATCTAAATAGGTTCCAAATTGTTCCCTAAGTCCAGAAAGAACTAATAAGGTACCCTAATCCTTGCCCATCAGGGGTTGATGTCAGAAAGGTTCAATTCGAGTGGGCATATCTTCCATGTACATAACAAGGCTAACATCTCGGGTAGGCATAAGAATAGGCTTTTCACTAGCCAAACAGAGGCTAACATCTTAGAAGTCAAAGCTACTTACTTATGCCCCCTCCATATGAGGAAAAGAATCTAATGCATATGAATGTGCACAGTGTATACGGAGGAACAACTTACCTTTTATGACTTGACACTTTCAAAAATGTTAAAACCTTTACCCTATATTCCCTAAAAAAATAATGCTGCAAGGGAAACACAAAAGTTTAGTAAAAAATATGAATAATATATATCAAAATTTCCATATAAATCAAACAAAAATTTGAAAATACCAAGAATTATAGTTAAATATTGGTTGAAACTGAATTAATCAAAACTTTGTTAGCATTTAATTAATTTTAGGCCTAACTCTCTAACCTGTCCCCAGCAAAGTCGCCAAGCTATCGCAACATGGCTTGGTTACAAATCTTAACCAGCCTGACTTAAAATGGTAGATGTACCCCTTATTCCTATATATATTTATATATTATCATTTTTTATATTTTAGGGGCTTTATCATTATTATTTTATTATTTTACAATTTTTTATGTCTAGGGACTGAGTTGTTGAGATCAATTACTCACTCAACTTAACTCTAAATAGTTATCATGAAATCACTATTTTAACATAGGAGACATAGGCCTTAATTTACCAAATTTCCAAAGTTTTAATAATATTTAGAAATTATCCAAAGACTCGATTTAGATAAAATGTACTAAACTCGAGTCTAAGGATCTAAATTCGATTGATTTGACCAACATGTCCCTTAAAGTACATCTTTGATGTAAAAGTATCTCGGTAACTCTAAAGGACTTGATTCTAAAATAAATTAATGGAATGACCCTAAAGAGTACCTTTGACATATAAGTGTCCCGTTACCTTAATATTCTATAAGTTTATAGCCAAATGAACCTATTCCTACTGTACATCTTCGATGTAAAAGTATCTCGGTGATCACATAGGACTTTATCTAACATAGATTACTAAAATCTCCCTAAAGTCTACCTTCGACATCTAGGTATCCTAGTAACCTAGAGGGCTAAATACTTGATAAAAGATGAACCTATCCTAATTATGCACCTTCAACATATAAGTATCCCGATGATTAAAAAGAATTTGACTCTAGGTAAATTACTAAAATACTCCTACGGCGTACCTTTGACATATATGTATCTCGATAACCTAAAGGGCTAGAGACATCATGAACAAATGAACCTACTTTTACTGTACAGCTTTGATCTATAAGCATCTCGAAAATCATATAGGCCTTGATTCCAAGAAAATTACTAAAATACCTTTGATGTACCTTCAACCTATAAGCGTCTAGATAACCTAAAAGACTCACAAATGATATGAAATGACAATTAATACCCTTCATGGGTAACCTAGACATCAAAAGTGACCTAAAATCAAAAAATTGCTAGGAGGCCCCTTAACGTTTCAAAATTGCATTTCTTACCTTAACAAAAAAAAATGAAAAAAAATACAAAAGGTTTTAACAATTTCTACAACCCTATGGAAGGCCATAAGATTGTTAGAAATATTTTTAAGATGTCAAAAATATCACATTAACTCTAACATTCAAAGTTTTTCTAAATGGTCCCTAAATTTTTTTAACTTTGCAATTTAATCCCTATATAAAATAAAAATCAGAATTAAACACAAAATTCATCACCAAAAATTATAGAAATTATGCCAAAGGCCATATAATAAATTCAGCCAAGTGCCTATGGCCTTAAAATAAAAATTTTGCAATTTTTTAAATGAACCCCCAAACTTTTTAAAATTACAAAATGGCCACAAAATGATGGAAAATGCTTAAAACATATTCATACATATCAAAATAAACATGAAAGCACTTTCACAAGTATCCACAAACAATCTGCCAAGCGTGGATGGCCTTGAAACAAAATTTTTTGTTTTGCAATTTAGTCCTTACATAATAGAAAGTCATAAATAAATACCAAATACATCATGAAAAATCACAAAAACCATACCAATAGTCATGAAAATGATTTACTCAAAAACCTATGGCCACAAAGCAATTTTTTTCACATTTTTGCAAATTCATCCTTGAACTTTTTTAAATTACAAAATGGGCCTAAAATGGTGTAAAATGCATAAAATCTATTTGAAAATGCCTAAAACACTCCTTCCATGATGCTAAGGAGATTTTGCCTAGCAAAGATAATATATGAAATGATTAAAATTTTTGTAATTTAATTTCTAAATTTCCTATTATTGCAAAACAACATAAAAATCCATAAAATCAACCAAAAAATAAGCATAAAATCGTCATAAAAAATTTCTATTAAATTTGGCAAAGGTGAAAGTGAGCATGCATAAACATTTTGTAATACAAAATCATAAAAATAACCATGAATAAATATCACCAAACTCAAATACAAAAATAAAATCATAAAAACTAAAGACATAAATATATAAATCAACATACTAACATGAAAATATTAAGAAAAACAATATAAACATAAACATATGTATACAAAAAAAATACTAATACCTCATCAACAACAATAATATTTAGAAAAAATAGGGTTTACTAAAGAAATTAAATATAACAACAAATATATAGAAAATTGTTCATTATCAACATGTAAGCCTTTCAACATGGATGAAAATCCATGAGCTTAACATGATTTTGACTAAAAAAAATGAAAAAAAAATGATGGAGATAAGCAAAAATTACTAGATTTCGACATGAAATTACATTGAAAGGCTTGAAAACTTAAAACTTCTTGAAAAGTTATAAGAAAAATGGCTAAATTTCACTATGGAAATCATTAGCTATTTGTGAAAACTTCTCTCATTGTTTTTCAAGGTGGGAGAGTTGCCCAAATCTTCTTGGCCAAATGTCCTTTTATCTTTTTTTTTGGTTATTTTTATATTTAATATTTATTTGATTTTTATTAATTAAATGTTTTGATTTAAATTAATTAATTTTGTTATCTTATGGATGTGTCATGCATGACCTCATCAATTCCAAAAATTTTTGGAAGATATTTTTATAATATGCAAAATTATGCCATAAAAATTAATTAAAAGGATTAAATTGTAAAAATTAAAAAATGTATATTTGAAATAAAATTTCACATGATCAACTTAATTTAATCTAATAACAAAATCAATTTGAATATTCAACAAAAAACTATTAGAACTCCAAACTCGTAAAAGTTTAGAGTAAAACCCTTACAAAGAAAATTTATTATATGAGAAAAAATATAAAACTTATAAAAAAATTTGATTTTTCACAACCTGATTTGTTATGAATTTAAAAATAATAATTTAAGAATTTTAAAATTAAAAACTCAAAAAAATCCTATTGAAAAAATTTAAAAAATATAAAACTCTGTAATAATTTGAATTTTCACAAACTGATTTATTATGAATTTAAAAATAATAATTTAAGAATTTTAAAATTATAGACTCAAAAAAATCCTATTGAAAAAATTTATGGAATAGAAAACTCTATATCTTGAAAACAAAAAAAATTCTTAAAAAAAAAACTAAAACTCATAAAATAAATTAAATTTTAAAAAACTGATTTAATATGAATTTAATGATAATACATGAAGTATTTTAAAAGTTATAAACTCAAAAAAATCTTTCAAAAAAATTTGCGGAGTGGAAAACTCCAGATTTTGGAATCCAAAAACTCTAAAAATAAACTAAAACTCATAAAATAAATTAAATTTAAAAAAAAACTGATTTAATATTAATTTAATAATAATATTTGAAAAATTTTAAAAATTATAAACTCAAAAAATTTTTTAAAAAAATTTACAGAGTAGAAAACTCCTTATTCTAAAAAATCCTAAAAAAACCAAAAGTCATAAAATAAATTGAATTTTGAAAACTGATTTAATATGAATTAAATAATAATATTTGAAGAGTTTAAAAATTATGAACTTAGAAAAATCTTCCCAAAAAATTTACGGAATAGAAAACAAAAAAGGGTAAAAATCCTAAAATATGTTCAAACTTCACAAAAATGGATTTCATCCAACACATTAATTAAAATGTTAATTTATAAAAATAATAAAGTGGAAATTTGAAATTTGAAACAATTTTTACCAAAAACTTTAGCAAGTATGATACTCGTAGTACTATGAAAAATTTAAATTTAAGTTCCAAAATCGACAACTTGATACCTCGTGGTAAAAAAAATATCAATATGAATTTTTTTTAAAATATTTCTAATTTTTCAGAGTGTATATTGGCATAAATACCAAATTAGTATCGATAAAAATATACAACAATTAAATTTCCCAATTTAATGAAAATTCTCAAAAAATTCCTAAAAATGAAAAATTTGACCGTGATAATATCTGCAGAAATAAATTTTAAAATTTTACAAGTATAAAATTAAAAGATAGTTTTTTACCTTGATGTTTGTCTTTTCATCTGAGATTTATTATGTACAACCCTTAAAATGGTACTAATTTTGTCACGTACCCCTATGAAGAGGTGGCAATTAGGCGAGCTCGAGATGAGTCATTTCGGGTTCAAGTTTTCTTAGGTTCGGGCTGATTTTGGTTCGAGTCTATTCGGGTTTGGGCTTATTTGGATTTGGGTCAATTCGGGTTCGGGCTAATTCGGGTTTGGGCCAATTCAGGTTCGAGCCAATTCGAGTTTAGGTTCGAGTTTAGGTCGGGTTTGGGTTTGAGTAGAGTTTACATCATTTTTTTATTTTATGTTAAATGTAATTACTTTTACGTAATTTTAAATTCTAAGCTAGGCATGAATTTTTCCCCGTCTGGCCTGAAAAGAATCTTAGTTCGGTTCTATGGGCCTATCCATAGCCCGAAAAATTTTTGAATTCTAAGCTCAGGGCCGAATTTGTCCTGACCGACCCATTTAAGTACCAATCATTGTTCATAATATTAAAAAATTATTTTTATATTAATATTTACATATTTTATAATTAAATTTAAATAAAATAT
>JBBYHM010017074.1:0-10909 GCA_038381775.1 Adansonia rubrostipa
TCTCTAGTTTCATGGACAAGCGAAGTCCACAAAGGTTATTAACTATCATTCAAAGAGAAGTTGTTTTCACCAAGGCATCACATATCAAACTAAAGCTATAATTATGTCCCATAATGGTGTATTAAATGAGATTATAGATTATAATAACTTTGTTCTTAGGCATCAGATTGTTTCTGAAACCTCCTTCCTAATTCGTTAATCAATCTATTACTTTTGATGTTATTTAAATGAATTGACCATCGATGACATCAATGACATCCAATAAGATTCACCATAAATCTATCAATTAGGTATGTCGAATTAATTTGGGTTGAGTTATTTTATATTTTTAAATTTTTTTATATTTTTTTATTTCAGGTCATTTTTTGTTAAGTTCAATCGAATTTAACATTTGAATTCAGGTTAATCAAATTTAACACTTAACTTTATTGGTTTAGGTTATTTCAAGTTCAAGTCTTTATATTAAGTTATTTTGGTTCGAGTTAATCAATTTTGAGTTGTTAACATTTTTAATTAAATTGGGTTGGATCGAATTTAGAGTTGAATAAATTAATCAAATTTTTTGAATTCGAATAAGAATAAACAGATCTAAATTCATGTCGATACTGAGGCCTAAGGAAGCAACCTTCACGGTTGAACTCATCTTGGCTGATCCAACTAACAGGAAAAAAAAAAAAAAAAAAAAGAGGTTTTGGGGATTTAAAGTAAGAGATGATTATGGTTGGAATGAAATGGCATAGCTAATTCCACCAGTTTCAAAAGCTAGCTTTTGCCTTGTGATCTCGTCTTTTCCATTTGAGGATACTAAATGCAACTATGTCAAGTTTATCAAAGCCGATAGATGAACTTCTAATTGTACAAATTGCTTACAGCCAAATTTAAGGATGGTAGCAAATTATATATTTGTAATATTTATATTATTCGAACTTAAATACAAGTAAATATTTTAAACCTTGATTCACTAAATATTTGAATTCAATAAGTGACTAATGTTGAAAGTCGATTTTTTTAATATATATAAATATTTTAAAATTTATAGAATATAAATTATTAAATAATAAAATATTTATAAATATAAAATATATTAAATTTAATTATGATATAATAAAAAATATAACATATGTTATAAAATCTAATATTTATCCAAGCTCGAATGTGGAGCATAGGGAAAAAAGGTACCAGCCAATGCATGTTTGGTTTTTCTTTATACATTAGCTCAATTTTTATAACTCTAAATAAAAAAAAAAAAAACAATAATTATTACAAGAAATAAAATCAAGCTTTTTGCATTACCAATGCTGGCAGAACCAACCAAGTGGTTGAATTATTTTTTTTATCAAGAGTTAAACTATTATATAAAATTTAATTTATTAATAATTTTTATTATATAAATTAAAAATTTTTTTATATTCACGTTATGATTCATATTTTTTTTATTTTATGTTATATTTTATATTACGTTTTAATTAATTTTTTTAAAAAAGTAAATCCATCAAATGGTAAAATTCCAATCAGTTCATGGAATTTCCCCACTATAAAAATAATTCTTACAAAGTAAAATTAAGAAAAAGAAAATAAAACAAATAAAACAAAATAAAAATAAAAAATGGAGTGCAAGACAATTTTGGGATTGAATTTCAATTTTCTTATACTTGCTTTCTTCACATTATGATCTAGGTGGGGTCCTTGATGAATCAGTGGGCGGAGTCTGACCGTCGGATCCTTTCGAAGGATCATCAGACGACTGCCGTAATCCGTCATCCGTTTCCCCCCTATTCACGCCTTCAATCATACGCACCACTTCATCCATGGCGGGCCTTTGATCAGGCACGGTGGAAACGCAAGCCATTGCGATTTGTAACAGCTGCACCATTTCCTCTTCAATGTTGTGATATCTCATTAACTCCACGTCGAACACCTCGGCAGTCCATTCCTCGCGGACCACCGATTGGACCCATCGAGGAAGATCGACCCCTTCTTCACCTAACGACGTTTGGTTAGGCGCTTTGCCGGTTAATAACTCTAGTAATATCACTCCGAAACTATACACGTCGGACTTGAATATAACTTTGCGGGTTTCGAGCACTTCGGGTGCTCGATACCCTCCAACACGGCTAATCGGGGTGGTGTTGTTGAAGAGCGGGTTGAGACCGAAGTCGGAGACGCATGCTTCGTGGTCCGGTCTGAGGAGGATGTTGGCGGACTTGATGTTGCCGTGAACCACCTTGGCTGCAACATGGAGGTGGGCTAGGCCCCGTGCCGAGCTTAATGCTATTCTCATCCGGTTGTCCCAGTCTAGTGGAGTACGGCCTGAGCCTCGGCTACCTGCAATGTTATCGCATAACGCGGTTCATTTCGTTAGTAAGAGGAAAAAGCAATTTTTGCCCACATGAGCATTGACACTCTAATTTTCATGATTAGCCAAAATGTAACGGTAGACGTACTATAAATTTTAAAATATTTTTTCTATTTGATTGGATTTCATTTAAATTAATTTAAAATTTTATTTTTTATTATTTTATTAAAATATTATTTTTAATTAATATTTATATTTATATAATTAAATTTAAATAAATATATTATTTTATTATTAAATAACAATTTAAATTAAATTAAATTAATTTAAATTCATAAAAACTTTATTTAAAACTAAAATTACACAAATCGAATCAAGTAAATAACTAGCTTTGCATAGAGTTACCTAGGAGCTACACCTACACAATATTATCAAGTCATTATCATCCGTTACTTTTTGACCCTAATGCAAGAATATGCCAAAACATTTGTATATAAGTCCAAGCTATCGAGAAATTTTATTAGTGAATAGATATAAGTTCCATTAAACTAATTTGACTTGAAAAGTTCTCTAAACGTATTCGAGTTACAAGCAAACTTAAAAACCCAAACTACCAATTCAAAAATTAATTCAATTGATTAATTTAGTTATTCTTAAAATAAATTTTAAATAGAATTGAAATTTAAATCCTATTTTCTGTAACTTTATCTTTTATTTTAAATTAGGACTTTAAAAAAACAAAAAAAAAACTAATCATAACCGATTAAGGTTCCTTGAATTGAAAGGAAAGAAAACTACTAAAAACAGGCTTAAAAAAAGCCACAAGGGAGTTTTGATTTATACTCAATTGCACTCATTTGGAACCTCATGAAACAAGATATATATATATATATATATATATATAGTATAATTCGGTGAAAAAAGGCAATGAATCAATGCCGGTGGATCTACAGGTGATTTATGAAATGCATGTTACAATGATAGTGGCAGAAATGTAAATATTGACAAAAAATGAGTGCCATTACTTTTGTAAGCGTTAAAAATACTCTTGCAAGAATGTTTTCTCAGAAAGTGGAGGAATTAGGCTATATATATATACACACATATATATATATATAGAAAAGTGGAGGAATTAGGCAATATATATATATATATATATATATATATTTCAATCCCTGGAGCTTCAGCTTGTTATTAAATTGGAAACCTTCTAAAATTTTCTTAATGATCAAGAACCATTCCATTGCTAAATTTCTCACTGTCACCTAAACAAATTGACATAGTATGATGATGACCCAGTTTTAAAACACCTTGTCGCATCAGTGACTGGAACCAAGATAGGCATACTTAATGAGGACAAAACCTTAAGGGACCTCAATAGGGCACTTAACGAGTGACGATCAAATTCTGATAGTGACACAGTAAAGACCTTTTGGAGCCGGTCCTTACTACTCGTAAATATATAAATAAATAATGATATGAATCAGAGAAAACTTACCGTGAAGCAGGGCAAACAAGCTTCCATCGGGCATGAAATCATGGACGAGCAATTTCTCATCTTTGGAGTAATAAAACGCTCTCAAAGGAACCAAATTTTCATGCTTAATTTTACCCAAGATTTCCATCTGCATTTCGAACTCTCTTTTGCTAACCGTCACGTCTTTCAGCCGTTTAACTACCACCGTCGTCCCTCCTTCTAATATCGCCTTGTACGACGTTCCGACGCTGCCTTTTCCCAACACTTCTGCCGAAGCCCTCAGCAAATCCTCCAAACTGAAACTGTAAACGCCGCCTTCAAAGAACACTAGCTTATTCCTTTCCCCTTCTGTTGACGCTCCGGTTATATCGTCTTTCGACGAGGACGTTCCCGCCTCCGCCGGCGGAACCGCCTGTGTAGCCTCCGTAGCCGGCTTCTGGTCCTTCGATGGCCGCCGTTGATGTTTACGGAGGCAAAGAATAAGGAATAGTAACAACAATAACGCGACGAATGCGGACCCCACGGCAATGGCAATAATGGCGCCGGTGGAAAGCCTGTTGGACTTTTTACCGGAAGTTGTGGGAAGAATGGGCTCCGAAGGCGACGGCGCCGGAGAAGGGAAAAATGGGTTACACGGCCGGAGTGGGCCTCCACAAAGCTGAAGGTTTCCGGCAAATGAAGATTCAGGGAATTTAGATAACGATTCAGGAATTGAACCGTTCAGATTGTTATATGAAACATTGAAATCATCTAAACCGTCGGAGTTGATGCTCGGGAGAGAACCGGAAAACTTGTTGTTCTGCAAGAACAGTCGGGTCAAATGAGTCAAATTGTTGACAGCGAAAGGGATTGGACCGCTGAAATTGTTAGAAGAAAGATCGAGCCGTATCAAACGAACCAAACGAGTCACACTGAGTGGGAACGGACCAGTGAACTCATTATCTTGCAAATAAAGGCTACGGAGCAGAGTCAAATTGGCAAAATCGGCAGGGATCTCACCGGATAAACGGTTCGCTCGGAGACTCAAAACTCGGAGTTGGTTTAAACGACCGATAGTGTCGGGTGGAATAGAACCAAAGACACCCGCCCCCGGGAGCCTGAGAGTATAGACGAAAGACCTGTTCGCATCGCATTCAACGCCGACCCAGTCGCAGGCCGAGGTCGACGTATTCCATTGAACCCGGTTCGAGTGTTTGGTCTTTGAAAGGAACGCAAGGAGAGCTTGCTTGTCTTGAACTGGTTCTGAGTTAACTCCCAAACTTAATATCAGAACTAAAACTAGAAAAACAAAGCCAAAATTTATTGCCATTTCCAAAAACAAAAAAAAAAAAAAAACACGACAACGAATAAGGAAAACTGGTTCTACTTCCCTCTATTTGGATTTTGTCGTCGACGGCTTGTCGGAACCAATTTGGAAGTAATCAAAAACGATTTTCCGGCGAGAATCCATCAAAGAAAGCGAAATGAGAGAAGACAGAGAGAGAAAGGGAGGTTCTCTAAGGTATCACGAGGTTACAGAAAAGTGATAAAAAAAAATAAAGCTGAGTTAAAACACGGAGAGAGAGGGAGAGAGAGAGAGAGAGAGAGAGGAGGAGGACTCTGCATTAAACTCCGGAAAAGCATTTTATTTCCATTTTTCCTTTTTAATTTGCCTGTTTTATTGTTTTAAAGCGCGGTTGGAAGCGCGTGGCGTTTGTTAAAAATAATGACAGCTACTAATTGTTAAAAATATTAATATAAAATTATTTTACTAATATAATTTTTAACGTTTATGTTTTGAATATTACTAAACATTCATATTTATATTTTAATAATATAACATTATTTATTTAATAATAAATTATTAATATAATTTGTTATTTTAATAAAAATATTATTTAATAAAATAATGTTATTATTTTAATAATAAATTGTAACATTATTAATATTTTGAATTTTAAATAATATTTTTAATATTTTATTGAAAAATGTTTTGACATGACTATTTTAAAAATAAATTTATGTAAATTATGCTTTATAAATATTTTATAATAAATTTTTTTAATATAAAATATCAATATTTTAATAGTAGGAATATTAATGGAAGTAAAATTTTTTAATAATTTTTATTCTACTTCAAGTATTTTAAAATATTTATATAATTAATGCTTTAATAATGTGTAGTATTAGTTTAAGTATTTAATATTAAATAATATTATTAAAATATTACTAATTTAATATTAAAATTCATAGTTTAGTTATAAATAATTTTTAATATTTTTAATAGTTATGACAACTACTTGAAAATTGTAAAAAACATTTTAATAATAATTATATTAATATAAATAGTATTTTCATAATAATTATAATATTTAATATATATAATTAATGACTCTAGTTTTCTTTACGTTCTATTCTACGATAGAATAAAAAATGACAAATTCTTTCATTTTTTATTGAACATAAAAAAATAAACAGTTCTAAATTCTATATGAAAATTCTATTTCTATAAGAAAATTTTATAAGATAAAATAAAAATTTGATTGATCATTTAATATAATTACTATTTTAGTGTGCAACTCGTTGGGTCTTTGATGCTTAGGATTCAAAAAAAATGGGCAGACCTTTATATAATAAATAGTATATTTTAATAATTTAATATTAATATAATATTTTAGTACTAATATTATGATCAAAATATTATTATTTATAATAATATTATTAAAATATTACTATTCTTATAACAAAATAGTTTTTAATATTTTAATAATTAATAATTTAACATTTATGTAAGATCATTATTCGAGAAAAAGTAAATTTTTTTAAAAAATAATCAAAAAAATAAAAAATATTTTTATTAAGTCATTTAAACATTAGAAAACCTCTACTCATTCGAAAAATCTTCATAATTTTAGAAAATATTTTTAAAAAATTAAGTTAAATGTAACAAACAGAACTGTCACCTTTAAATTTTGATCCAATTCAAAAAATACATTTAGTTAGTTTAAATATAAAATTAATTTAATTTAAATTAATTATAAAATATAAATTTAAACTCATTCAATATCAAATTAAAAATAATAAAAATTTAAAAAAATTTTAAATTTAAATAATTTATAAATTATTTAAAACTCTAAATAACTTGAATCTAATTCAATCCTATTAACAGATTTAAATGGAAGCGTGTGGGTCCGGACCGTATCTACTTTGCCTGAAGTGTCGCTTTTATGCGTGAGAGCACAAATCAGCGTATCAAGTGAAGCGAGTTGATTCCACGTAACCAAAGAGCGTTGAGGATTTGTTATCGAGATTTGTCTCTTTTGTTTTTTTTTTCTTTGGATGGTGAGACTCTCTCTCTCTCTCAAGAAAATGCCATGGCCCATAGGCTGAGAAAAACTTGATCCCATTGGCTAGCCCTGGCAAGCAAAATAATTTCTCTTTTTTTTCAGGAAAAAAAAAACCTACCTACCTGATTATAGGAATATTACCCGAAATAAGCTCAAATCGTAAAATAGTTAACGTTAATCCGAAGGTTGAGTCTCAATTCAATCGAGTTTTATTTTTAAATATTAATTAAAATTTAAAATTTAATTAAATTTAATTTTAAATATTTTAATTTAATTAAAAATAAATATAATTTTTTTTAAAATTTTTTGATTAAATTAATTTATTTTATAATAATAAATTTATTTTTATTTTTATATTTAAATTAATTTAAATTTAATTTAAAAATTATTTAAATTAAATATTAAAAATTTTTAAATTTAATTTAGTCGATAAGTCTAGCTTAAACGTAGACCAAACAAAGTTGAAGTTTCTTTGGTGAATCGAAACAACTTATAGATCACATCTGTCCCATTTACACTCTTCCTTACTATTAGTCTCCGTTTTCACGGTTGGAGATTCAATCGGAAGGTCCCAGACATTCCGATTTATGTTCTATAACATCATCATGACATGGTTGGTACGATTAAAGGGTTAAGTTCTCAACCGTTTAATATTATGTAAAATTTTAATTTTAATTTATTATGATAGAAGCCGTACATGTTGCAGCTTAAACGTTACTAATGTCGGGTTGGATGCTTCAATTCACATAAATTATTTAATTTTATTAATTATTATAAATATAAATTGACATATTAAACCTTTCAAGTTAATTTATTTATGAATCATTCATTTAATTAAATAAATTATTATTTAGTGAGGCAATAGAATCATAATCCATTTTTTTTGTCTCTTTAAGTGAGGCTAAATTAATTTTATGAAATATAAGGTACGATGCAAGATAAAAGAGAGATATTTTATATTTATATATTTTTATTATATTATCATTATATTTAAAATATTTTATATTTATATATTTTTTAATATATTAATAATTTATTTTATATATCTTCCTTGAGAACTGTGCATGGTTGTTTTATAGTAGGGGCATTATCAATGTCTTTTTGAATAATGGAGTTGGTTAAGTTTCTGAAGGTTGTAAGACGGAAATAATTAAGTCTTCAAAAATTTTCAAAATAAATAATCAGAGGACTCGATATTTGTGTTTCTCTTATTCCGATCAACGTTTAATGCTTAGCTGCTGGAACCTTATTAGTTTGACATACAGGTATTTGCTATGCAAAAAAACTAAATTAATTAATTTATATATTTATATTATATTCATATATTTTATTTTATTATAATTTTATTTAAAATATTTTTTATTTATATAAAATTTAAAATATTAATATTATTTTTTAAAAAATATTAATAATTGATATGTATTGATATCGTAATCGTGTTTTAATTATTGTAATACTTAGTTGCTGGAACCTTATTAGCTTGACATTTATTAATAAGATATTTGCTATGTATAATAATAGATTTGATAATTTATATATTTATATTATGTTCATGTATTTTATCGTATCATAATTGTATTTAAAGTGCTTTATATTTATATAAAATTTAAAAAGCAAGTAATTGATATTATATAAATTTTAAAATATATATTTATATCACACGTTTTAATTATTTTATCTATATTAAATTTAAATAAAAATTATTAAATAATTTTAAACTCGTTAAATATCCTCCGTAGGTACGAGAGGAAAATAAAAATTTGAAGAGATATTATTGTATTGCTCTAATATATCTTTATACATTAATAAGGAATTAAAAAAAAATCCCGTAAAAGGGTCTTTCGCTTTTTTCATGGTAAAAGGAAAATGCAAAGCTCCTAAAGTGGTTGGTTGGACATATTACTACATTTTCAAAATTATATGCACACATAGATACTTACAATTTACATGCATACATTAGACATTTAGGTCCAAATCTGAGAAAATAATTATTACTAATTGAAATTTTATCATGAATAATTCATCATTATATGTAAATGTTAAAATATACTACAGTAAAACCAAGAAAAAGGATTAAAAAAGTTTACACAATGTTGTTATATTAATTGAAATTTATAAATATTCATGTTTTTTATATATATATAATTCTTATGATGCGATAGATTCGATTTATATTAGATCAAGTTTAAATATAAAATTTAGTGATTTGAATAAATTTGACCGGGCTCAAATCACTATTCAACTAATAAAAAATTTTATTTAAAATGAATTATAAAAATAATATTTTTAATATATGTTTAAATAATAAAATGGTTCCATGGATCGCGTTAGGTCTCAATAAAAGATTTGAAAGAAATTCAAATCGCATACCTGACTTGACTCATGAGCACTTCTACTCTTAAGCATTTTTTTTTAATTTTTTCTTCATCTTTTAAAGATGGACCGGTTATTCATTCAAATCTAAAATTGTTCGAGTAAAAATATTAAATTCAAAAAAAAATTTGAAGTAAATAATAAAACCCATTTAAAAATATCGAAACGTGACTGCAAAATTCAAGGTTTGAGTCCAATGCAACTTGACTCAACCTATTTTTTAATTTTATAATATATCATCTTCATATTTACATACATTATATAATTTATATCATATAGATAATAAATATATAATATTAAAAAATACGTTAAATTAATTATATTTAAATTTTTAATAAAATTAAATTAATAAAAATTAAATAAAAAATAACATTCTTTAAAAAAAATAATATGGATAAACTATGTATAAATCTACTCATATTTATATAAAATTTTGAAATCGAATTATTAAAATTAGATTAAATTTAAATAAACAAATATAATATTATTATTATATCTAAATCAAATTCGAATTTAACCGAACTCATGAACAAACATAAAATTCAATGCTTAAACATGATCACCTACTCAATCATTCATGAGACAAGAATCTCATTATCACGTGGTTAGTTCACAGACATACTTCGATTTAAGGCTGTCCATTACCAACCTTTGTCATCACTAAAATCTTAAAACATTATAATAACTTCCTTCACTTTTCTTCTTCCACATGAGTGGGAATCAATCAACCTGCTGGAAAAATTGAAGTTTGCACTCCATCGTAGTCTTGCTCGATCCATGCAGATCATGTTTTAAATAAAATTTTTATAAATTTAAATTAAATAATTTAATATAAATTATTATTTATTAATAAAATTTAATTATAAATATATAAATATTAATATAAAAATAATATTTTAATATTTTTAAATAATAAAATAAATTATTAAATCAATCGAGCCAAATTTGAATCGCAAAGAGATCTACTCCATCTTCAAAGCAGAAAGTTCAATGGGAGGTTATTTTGGACATCACATTTCTGTAATAAACAATAAAACTAATGATGCCATGACAGAACTTCTGCATCAAACATAATTGATCCCGCAAATTACTGTTTAAAAAATCGAATTAAACATCGAATCGATAAAATTTTTATTATTAATTTAATTTTTTAAATTAGTTGAACTGTTTGATTACATTAAAAGTTTAAATATTAAATATAATATTCAATAAAAATATGTATTTAAATAAATGATATCATTTTTAATATTATTCAAGGAAAAATATACAATAATTTTTTAAAAAAAGTTTAAACTTTATTTATTTATTTTTTGGTCTTTTACAAGTGTTAACCAATTTCAATGAATTTTTAATTTTATGATATTTATAAAACCGAACAAGTTACTAACTTACAATTTAATCAATTCGGTCAACTAATCTAATTCGATTTAAAAAAAA
>JBBYHM010017085.1:0-10909 GCA_038381775.1 Adansonia rubrostipa
AAATTTGAATAAATAAATTTATTTATTTACTAAGTTTAATTAAAAGTTAAACCTTTGAAAATAAAGTAATTTAATGTGAACATTAATTTGGATTGATTATTATAAATAACTTCATTTAACAACTGTTTTAATGAAACTAAAATTCTTACTTATAAATCGAATAAATCTTATTAATTGGAAACCATTTAGTTTTAATAGAAATTATCGTTTTAAGCTAAAATTAGATCATTATATTAAAAAATTATGCAATAATTAATTAGTGATACTTTTTTATTGTCTTATCAACTATTTAATCATAGTCTTCTACTTTTATTTTTGCTTCAAATATAATTATTTTTTCATTTTTTATTTAATTATTTGTTTTTATAATTATATTTATATGTATGGATAATATAAATTATAATGTATTTACATATTACAATTCGAGTGCATCAACTCAATTATTTTAAATAGTATGATTAATTTATAATATATCATTTTTCATTATAAATTCTTTAAAAATTTATTTTTATATAATAAATTAATTTTACATCTTTTTTATGCTAACAAATATTAATTTAAATATATAAATATAATTAAAATATCTTATTATAACAAAAACTTATTTTAAAATAATAACAATAAATTAATAAATTATTTTTTGACATAAATATTTTAAATTACGTAAAAATTATTATATCTAACAATAAAATAACATGAAGTAAAAAGATACTCAAATTCGAGCTCGAAATAGCTGGAACACAAAATGAACCAAATCTGAAAACAGCCTGAATCGAAATGATCTGAACTCGAAACAGCCACAACAGAAATGATTGAAACTCGAAATAGTCCGAACTCAAAATGATCCGGGCTTGAAACAGTCTGAACCTGAAAAACCCACCCGAACCCGCCAAATTGCAACCTCTAAATCCAACAATAAAGAGTTAAGTTTAAAAGCCGTTTAAAATTTACAGCACTGTAAATCTTGGAATTAATAGGCGTAAATTAAAAAGGCAATTTATTTACAAAATTAAATAACAAAAGAGTGTCAAGCTCTGAATCAAGTCACCAATCTTATTGATTTGAGCTTCACCTAATTCTTCACCAGCATAAGATTCAGGAGAAACTTTAACGTGGACCAGTAACTGTGATCAATAAATTACAAGTGAACGATAATGAAATAGAAAATTTTGCAGATTTCATACTATTGTTTTTTAAACTGTGTCCAACACTCTTATTTGATTTCAAAGCTAGTCGCATTTTTTTACAATCATAATTTGCAGAAGGATTGAACATAAAAGGTAAATCAAGAAAGGCTTATTAAGTTAATTGAGAATGAGTTAAGCCCTTTTTTTAGTACAAAATTAATTATATCTCAAACGTATCAAGAGTAAAGCGTTCCATTTCTGATAAAAAATTAAATGCAACCCAAGGCGCAATTGAAAAACTTTGGCTTCTTTCAGTGCATTAGAATCCAAATGAAGCTTAAATAGACTTTTGATTAAATCGATCGGATTGGTAAATTCGATCTTTTTTTTTTTCAACATTGGAAAGATGTCATTTTTGGCATGAAATTACAAACTTATATTTGCCACTGATCCAACGAATTCCTTCTTATATCAATGGTTTTAGGTTTAACGGTAAATATAGGCAATTTGAACATGCCAAGTGAAAACAAAATGGCACTTGATTCTGCTTCACTGTTCTTCCTTAATCATGCAACTAATCAAGCATATGCCAAATCCAACTTCACCGTAGATAAGAAAATTTTCGAAGTCATATTAATTGTTCAATTGCAAAGAGTGTAAAAATTAAAAGAAACTTTCAATAAAAAGAAATTAATCCTAATAATAATTCTAGACTTCAAATCATTTCTTATAACAATCTATTTCAAGAATAACACTCTCCAAGCAAACGTTCTCGAACACGTAAAATGTAGTTTGCTGCCTCCTCGTCGACATTCTGTTCTCCACCCCAAGTACGATTCCGATAACCATTCCGGTCAACGAAATTGGCAGAATTGGAAGACGAATAAGAAGAAGAAAACGATGAAAACTTTGGCATTGACGAATAAATTGCTTGATTTTGATCCAAAAAACCCTTTGGAATATAGCTGTTTTGGTGAGGCTGTGAGCTTGGACCAACCATGCTGCTATCAAGTTGCTGGTGGCAACTAGGCTTGGTAACATAACATGAAGACTTATAATTGGTTAACTTGCTTTTGGAAGATCCCATTTGCTTGGAGAGTTGGTTTTGATTTTTGATTTTAACTCTCCAGGGAAAATTTGTTCTTGGTAAAGATGCTTAGTTATACATGATGATGAAGATGATGAGAAATCTCTTCTATATATAGATTTCAGTATGCTATTGTGTGAATTGGGAAGAAACAGAATTAGAATATATTCTCTAGACTCAAAAAGTGGTTCGTCCTGGATTTCCCTGAAGTTGCTCAAAGAAGATGCATGCTCCTTTTTTCATTCCATATGTGATTTGTTCAACAAAAGCTTTAATTTCTTCTTCTTCTTCTTCTTCTTTTTAAAGCAAAATTTCAGGACTTTCATAGAAAATTCTGAGGGCCCTTTTAAAACTTTTGAGTTTTAGCTTTGATCAAAATAACTAAATAAAACACACTTTACATATAAATGCATGATCAATGGCTCAAAGTCTTGAGAAATATTATATTAAATTATTTACGGTCTTAAAGGGGTAACAATTAAAACTTGAAATTCCATCTTGTAAGTCTTAATTAGTGTTAGAATCCAGAGATGGACATTGGAGAAAATGAGGATCAAGAACGAAAATTGATACAACAGAAACAACAACATATGTCACAACGCGTCCGAATTCCAAAACTAATTTGAACTTATCTTACTCAGGTTTAGAAGTGAGTAATAGATCGATGTCGGTTTGTGTTTGATACAAATATACTTAATTTTTTTAAAAGTTGTTTTTACATATATGAACTATCATACTCTCATATTTATGTTTAAATTTGACTCGAAAATAAATGTTAAATACAAATACTTTATTGAAAAATAGCGTACAAGCAATATAAATTTGAATGTGACTTAATTTAATCAAAATATTAAACTCAAGTTTTAATTGAGATGATTGATAATATAAACAAAATATTAAATAGCCACCTTTAAAAGATTACATTTATCATATCTGAAGTTTAAATTTTAATATCTACAACTATTCTTTTATTTTCAAACTACGATTTTCTTTGTATTAACAAAAAGAAAAAAACTTATAACAAAATATTTTTCATTTATGTGTCTAAAAATGAAACCAAATTAAGAATGTTTGCTTGAGGAAAAGAAAGTCTAAAGGATGAATACTCAAAATTGGCAGTTATTAATATCACGGGCAGAGACTCAAATTCTAAGCTTAAGCAGGCACGGACTGACACATTTACTAGTAGGAGTTAGGCCCTTAGGTGCTTTATTTGGTTATTCCTAAAAGAGTATCAGTAAATTTCGTGGTTTGTGCATTGTTTAAAGAATTTCCCCGAAGGATATTAGACTGAGTTTGATTATGAACTTTCCAGAGCTTGCCGCAGAAAGTGCTTATGATCATTATTTTTTTTAGGTTTATGATATTGTTAAATCAAAAGCTTTGTCTTCATTTCCAAGCAAAACCTTTGATACTTCATAGAAAATATTCAAGATTCCTTCCAAAACCAAAATTTACTTGAACGCGACCTAACTTGTTCAAATTGGATCACACACTAAATTAGATTAAATTTGATAATTTTAAATAAGATATAAAAATATAATATTGATTATATGTTAAATAAATATAGAAATAATATAGTAAACATGGTATGATACGTTGAAATATGATTAACGTAATTAATACGATATATTTAATATATGTACCCTATTCATATTTAAAATTTTAATACATTTAATAATTTTTAGTGTATTAATTTTTATATGACTCATAGGAGAAAAGATAAAACACATACACAATTTACTATATCTAAAATTAAAGACCGAAGGGATACTCAAGTTAGGACAATTGCTAGGCCATTTCCCACCAAAAAAAAAAAAAGGTCCCAAGTCACTTTATTCTTAAGAAGTTAGAATAAATTTCATGATTTGTGCTCTATTTTAAGAATTTTCTGGGAATAATAGTTGAGCATATCACTCAATGACCTATACATGTGTCGAGCAGTTTATCTTATTTGAATAGGTTTGATTCAGTTGGGCTTAAGCCTACATTATCAACCCATAATAGTATTTTTTTATATTAAAATAATATATTTTATTTAAATTTAATTATAAAAGATATAAATATTAATATAAAAATAAATTTTTAATAGGATGAACAATATTTAGGCCTCAATGAGCAGGATGGGCTGAGTTAAATTCGAACTTAAACGTAAAATTTAAAATTTTTTTGGGTTACGACTTGACTTCACCTATAGGCACCTCTATTACTCAATAGCATTCAAAAATTTCAATGTAAATTTTCTCTTCTTAAATTAAAAAAGAATTCTTAAGAATCCTTAAAGTTTTATTTTTCTCTAAGACATTGCAAACAAGTATTTTCAAAAAACTTTTCAAAGATTAATTAAATTACTATTTATAATAATATTTTCGTTAAAAATAATAATTAATAATTAATCTGATGACTTTCAATGCAATAAAAAAATAAAATATTTAATATATTAAGTTTAAAGAGTATTTATTTTAAAACATTCCTTAACAAAGCTCTTTCTTATAATATTAAAGAACTAACTGTCTATGTTTAATTTGTTGCTATATTGTCTTGATTTTATCCAACAACATGATTCCTTGAACCTTCTTCAATTCATCGTTTTGATTTCTTCTAATAAAAAGTTCCAAAATCAATTAATTAAGAATTAATATTTTCTATAATTTTATTCAATTGAATGGCCAAACAAAATTTATATGTAAGTTAATAACCTGCACTACTCATCTTTTACTATCAAAATAAATATATTTTGTGAGAGAATAAACTCAAGTAAGGTTTTTTCCATTCATAACAATAGAATAATTTTAAAATTGTATTATTTTAAGAGATAAAAAAAATTAAAAATACAGGAAAAATTATGAAAAAAATATATCAATAAATAAAGTTGTCTTTGAATTGAGTGAGATTATTTTTGGCCCCAAATGAAAATTTTTGTTTGTCCAAAGCTTGAGTTGGGTCGAAAAAATCATTTTAATATTTAAAATATGTTAAAATATTAAAAATATTTTGATAATTAAATTTAAATAAAATATTTTTAATTATATAAATAATAATCAAATTTGACCTAATTACAAAATGCTTTATCGTAGGCTTGAAGCGTGTCCAGAAGAGATCTATTTGCATAAAATGCTTATAGTTTAAACTCCCATTTTCCCATTTGTTTTTTGTTTTTTTTTTTTTTAACAAAAACAATCTCAATCAAAGACAAGGAAAGGTGTTGTAGTTGCCAAATTTTAAATTTTAAACCTATTGAATATCTTTTTTTAAAGAGATTGCATGAACTAATTTTATCAATTAAGTTTTAAGTTTACTCGAAGTCTCTAAATTTTTTTTAAAAAAAATTCAAACATTAAACTTTGAAATTAAAGTATATTTGATAATATTAAATATGATTATATGAATATAATATGATAAAGTAATTAAAACATCATGACTCAAATATATGTCTCCAAATTTATATAATATGAATTATTAATATATCAAAATTTATAAAAAATATAAAATACTTTAAACACGATCATGACTCGATAGAATAGCAAAAATAACATAAACACAAAAATTATCATTTATAATTCAAAGTTCACGTATAATCAATTTTGCCAGGTCCTACTCAACTTAAATTTTTATTAATTAATTATAGTGCAATTGTTATACTTCTTATTCATGGTAGATGCTTTCAAAAACATTGAAACACCCACCTAAACTCTGTATAGTTAAAACACTATGTCCTCGGATCTCTGTCTCTCTCTTTCTAAAACTAAACCAAAACATTTTCAGGCAAAAGTTTAAAGTAACATGAATCCAATGTCAATCTACTCTTCCTCTTCTTCTTCTTCTTCTTCAACAGCTAAAGCTTTGAATAGTTCATAGCATTCTAGCTCGCACAGCAATAGCCGTAGCCATTAATAAAGTAGGTGCGTATCTGGGTTAGTACCCTTTTGGCAGGGGCGGAGCTAGTCAATTTTGTTGAAGGTTCGGATTAAAAATTTTATTCGGTTATAAATTTTAACACATAAAATTAAGTTATAATAAAAAATAAAACACTAAATAAATATAAAATTTATTTTGAGTGATCAATTTAACTATATTTAATATATAAATAGACATAAACATACACCCTTGCCTTTTGGCTAAAATCCCCTTCTAAATTTCAGTTTTCTACTTTCTTTTTTTTGTTGCATTGTTTTGGTGTTTGAAAGATGAGTGGTTTGACTGAGGGATGTGCTGAAATAAAACCATTTCATGAATTCATAAAAAATCATCTTTTCCTCTCCCTGTTTAACCTTGATCCTGAGCAATTTGGTGTAACTAGAAGACCATAAAGTCCATGATTATGGGAAAATGAAGAAGGATCAAAGAGTTGTAGCTGAGACCCTGTTGGAATTTTCCCTGACAAGAGATTATAGGACAAGTCCAAGCTAGCCAAAAATGTTATCTCAGACAAGCTTGATGGGATGCTGCCAGAAAATTTGTTTCTCGACAAATCAAGTGATAGTTTGTTATCACTTACATCCAAAAATCTTAAATTTGAACAATTTTTCATAGATGAAGGTAATCTTCCTGCGAAACTATTGCTACGTAAACTGAGCATTTGAAGAAACATCAGAGATCCCATCGATCTAGGAATTGAGCCAGAAAAATTGTTCCTCAGCCAAATTCAGAGCTTTTAGTTCAAACCGTCTTCCCAAACAATTAAGAATCACTCCAGAAAATAAGTTGCTTGATAGATCAAGCAAATTGATTGCGTTCGAAATTTCACAAATTGAAGTGATTGAACCAGAAAACTTGTTTTCTAAGAGGTTTAAGGACAACAAAAAACTTGGTAGTTGTGGCAACGAACCGGTGAAATTATTAGAGCTTAAATCTATAAAAGGGCCACAAATGCAACATTTGTTGAAAGGCAAGATACCACTAAATTATTTCGAAGAGTGCCGCTGATTTGATTAAAAGACAGGTTTAAGCTAGTTACAAGCGCAAGTTTGTTCCAAAACCAACTTGGGATGGAATTTGAAATTCTCGTGGCTGAAAAATCAATGAAAGAAGGCAAAACATCTTGATATTGAAGCCATTCTCGGAAATGGGGCCCTAATTTACAACAGCGAAGGGATAGGGCTATTAGTTCAAAAGAAAGAATCCACCCGGAGTTGAATCTTAAATCCAAAGAAGTGTAAGATAAATCTAACCTCATTAAGTTGCTTAAATTAGAGAAAGGTACTTCGGAGACTACAACATTATCAAAGAATTCCCAGAAAGCTCTAATGCCTTGAGATTAGAGACTTCTCTGATGTCTTGGCTTATGGTTCCATTTAAACGGCTGTATCCAAGACTTAGCACTCGCAAGGATGATAGTTTTGCGATTTCATTAGGCACTGATCCAGTCAATTGGTTCTTAGTTAAATTCAAAAACTCTAGCGAGTATGTTTTACATAAGGATGTAGCTTAAAGAAATCCGAAGACATCTCCTTTGAAATTGTTTGATCGGAGGCCTAATGATTCCAATCCGCAAATACTCCATAAAGATCTTGGAATCTCACCATCAAGCAGGTTGTTGCTCAAACTAAAATCTCTTAGGGCTACCAAATTCCCTAAAGTTTCAGGAATCGAACCTATCAATTGATTAAATGAAAGATCAAGAGTGACCAATCTCGAAAAGTTTCCAAGTTGAGAAGGAATTGGTCCACTAAAATGAGATTTAGAGAGATGGAGAAAGGTCAGTTATTTTAGAAAGCCGATGAACCAAGGAATGTGGCTCCTATTAAAATCATTGCCACTGAGATCTAAGTGAACCAAATAAGACAATGCAAGCAATGAAGGACTAATAGTACCTGTAACATTTCCAATTTCGCCAAAGAGATCAATCTTAACTACATGGCCCGTGCTATCGCTGCAGCCGAAACGAATCCATTGTCATCCTGATCACTTCCCCATGAAAAATACCAGCACCAGAGTCTTTTACAGTCGCAAGGTTGTGCTTGAAGTCGAGCAGCGCTTGCCTCTCACAAGCTTTGCACCTTACAATAAGGCTAGCTTCAGCGGGTCTCTCTAGCAGAAAAATAAGTGTCAGAAATAAAACTAGGAGGAGATCAACGGAGTACTTTTAAGTAGCCATTGTATTCAAGTAATCTGCCTTGTAAGATTATCAGGTTTGATTGTTTTATGTTTGAATGCTGACAGTTAAGGCAATGCCCTCCTTATATAATGATATTTCACAAAAATTTTTAATTATTTTGTTGTGGAAACCGGAAAGCTGGTGTAAAACATGTTTTTTTTTTTCCTTGGTCTTTACCGTCCTTAAAAAGCAATTATTTATATTTTTCTCCATTTCTCGGAACATACATACATTATTGTAAGACAGGTAAGCAACCATTAGCAATTTGACTTCCCATAATTAATAGTAATTCTTGTTAGTTCTCCAACGCGGAAACCATCATTAGGCTTTGCTAGCTATAAGGTCTAGATTCGACGATTTTGAATGCAATATTGAATTTTGATATGAACACAATCTTAGTTTGAATGAATTAATTAATAAGCCTAGGTTTTATCATTTAATAATATAGAGGAGTTCAAACAAAATTTGAGTTTTGATTTGTCGAACTTAATTTAGATAAACATATAAAAAATTGACAACATATCAAGATTGTGCTTAAATTTTAGATTTAACAGTTACGCAAATATAATATGGATAGATAATTAATATATGATATGAATATATATAATTTAAAATCAAAATAATAGGAATGATTAATATATTAAAAATTATATAAATATAAAAGACTTTAAATATAATTATAATTTAAAAATCTGAATAAACATCACACGAATACATGAATTAGCAAAGCGAAATCAGTCTAGAATAGATCATCTATGTTGGCCTTGTTGGAATGTCACGCGTTCTTGAAATTTTCTTAAAAAATATTACAAAAATGAAATTGGAAAGTAATAAGTCTTAATTTAGAATATTTTATAAACTTTGGTCCTTTTCCAATTCCAAAAGGAAATTGTCTTTTGACACATGACACTGCTAATTAATTAATTACCATTTTCGTTTTAGACAATTAGTTCGAACCCCTCGAGTAATTTGTAAATTCATCTTAGTTGTTGGTGCATTTTGGAGGTGAAGATCCGAGTCGAGTTCAATTCAATTAATTTACGTAATTTCTTTAAAAACGAAGAGTATTAAGTAAAAATTTACAATTATAAAAAGATAAAAATTTTAATTATTGGATTAAAAGCAATAATTTGTAATTTAGATTTAGGGTGAGATCCCATCAATTATTTTTTTATTCATTTTTTCAATACATTTATTAATATTATTTATATATATAGGATACAATTATGAATTATCAAAGTCAAATTTATGAATGATAACTAAAATTATATTAAATAGTAATGGATTAAAAAAAATAGAAGAGATCTCAAACCTTTTAATTTATGCCAAAGATGATGTGGTCTATTTTAAAATGTTAGATTGTTGATTTCCAAAATCAAGATTCATTCTTAATAATTTCAACTATAAAAAAGTGATTATTCCATGCTTAATTTTCCAATTACACCAAGCACCCAATTATAACCTTTGTAAAACTTAGAGAAGCTTAGTTTCTATTCCTGTGTTCAGATTTTAAAAGTGAAAAGAGCAAAGGCGATCTTGTTGGGCTTTTTACGTGGAGTATAGCCTCTTTTTTTTTTTTTCACATGGGACACATAGAATTGATGATTCTATTAGATAAAAGTTATTATGAATTTGACATAACTTCGCAAAGGTTTTCTTTTGTTTTTATCCTAGCTTTGGTGGATAATTTAGGGTTTCATAGTTTTTATGAAAAAATGTGTTATTATTGATAAATATATATATTATTCTCTTTAAAATAAGATATGAAAAAAATGTGTCATTTTTTTCTATTATGAGTGTTTTTCTTAATATCTATGAAACAATTTCAAATGAAAAATAAAAATAATAATAATTTAAAAATTATCCCATATATTATTGATAAAATTTTTAGATTTTACTCTTAAGTAAAGAAAATTACAAAACCAACTCAAAATCTGTTATTATAAAATTCAACTGGGCCTAATCAACTTGAAGTATTTATGAGAGGGTTGTATTAGTTTAGCCCATCCCAGTATTGCTTCCATTTTCTAGTCCCTAAATCATTACCTTCCTAACTTTGAGGCTTCGATCCTAAATTTATGTTATTTGATTTTTTTTATATTTTAAAATTATTCGTGTTTGATATTAGCTAATCTTAAAGGATTAAGGGTGACAACATAAACTAGCTATATTAAGTCTCTCTGCGGCTAAGCCATAGCTTCACTCTTTGTTAATATATTCTTTGATGTTTTGATGTCATTCCTTGATTAATATTGGTGATAATTTCAGAATTGTTTTAATCTTTAAAAGACTTAATCTCATTAAAACAATTCTTCATTTGCAACATCATGTTTTCCCTACTAATTTTACTAAAAGAAAAAGAAAAATCAATCCTCATAATGGAATTACACCCAAATTAATATGCACCATTTACAACAAAAGCTAAAGCATTACATAAATGTTAACCAGAAATGTCTGTGGGATCTTTACAGCCTTGATGATGCGAATGTTTGCCTAGCATGTTTGGTTTGGGTGGGGATCTCCACATTCAGAATCTTGTATTCAAATATTCTATTCTATTCAAATATTAGAACCTTAGCACAATGACATGTAATCTGA
>JBBYHM010017096.1:0-10908 GCA_038381775.1 Adansonia rubrostipa
TTTTATACATTGGGGTTCTATTGTTAAAACTAAACAAACACTCATCTGGCTCAAACATAGTCGTCTAGCAAAAAAAATGCCCGGATTGGGTGCTTTACAAGTGTGCCAAACAGCCATGCATGTTCAGGTGTATGTCAAGCGTGGCACAGGTGCATCAACCATCACGCATCATCAATAGAAACCAATCATGTTCTGAGT
Source organism: Adansonia rubrostipa (assembly GCA_038381775.1). Classification (NCBI taxonomy): domain Eukaryota; kingdom Viridiplantae; phylum Streptophyta; class Magnoliopsida; order Malvales; family Malvaceae; genus Adansonia; species Adansonia rubrostipa. The sequence continues at coordinate 199 of JBBYHM010017096.1, forward strand.
GAACAATAGATATGCTCTGAGATTGCAACATGTGGCGCGATTTGGACCATCAAAAGAGCTATAAATAGTTTTACTTCTAACCTACTCCGATAAGGCCAACTGAAGTAATCATAAGTCCTAGATTAAAGAGAGAAGCTTTCCCTAACTAGATAATCTTTTTCTCACTCTAAGCTTTTTAGTTTTTGAAGCTCCATAAGTTCTAAATTCCTATGTGCCAGGCTTCGGACAGTTAATAACTTGGGTGTTAGAGTGTACCTCAAAAAAACATCTCTGGCGCTCCCCAACACTTGTTTTCGTCTTGCAGGAGAGCTTGGATCTTAACCTCCAACCCTCGATGTCTTCACATTAGCCTAGCGTATAATCCTCTAAGACCTTAAAAGGCCATGCTCTTTCAGAAAGCTTCTTCCCTTGCTAAGAATAAAAGGCATATTCTTTCATCTTATTAGCCTTCAAAATGGAAACGCTCTAAAAAGTTGACGGATAAATCTACCTTTTTATTTTCCATAAAAGAATAAAGGCAATCACTCCATTCCATGAGTTAAAAGGCAATTGACTCGTGGTGATGTTATAAGCATTAAGGAGGTCCACAACAAAGGAATGTAAAGGAATCTAAAACCATTATTTAGGTATCAACATAAACTAGGAGGTGATCTCTATATAGGCTTGAGAGTTTCCATGTCTCCCGAATATCTAAGTTCATAAGACAAAGAGAAGTAAAGTGTTCCTTCATATGGAGAAGCCAACTCAGAGTAAGAGAGCTCAGATAAATGTCAGCAACCCCCATGAACTGTTATCACTAGGAAAGGTAGACAAAGATAACTTTTGTTAAGACAAGGTCTCGAATTTAAGATTATTAAAACGAAGGCCTCTACCCAACTTTTCTAAGAGAAAATATTATCATTGAAGAAGCAGCCTAAGAGAACCTTCCCTAGAAAGGTTACCAGTGGCAGTTAGACATACCTGACAAAGACAGAAGTGCCAAAATATGAGGATGAGCTTGCTTTAGACCATTTATGATGAGTGCCCTATCACCTGATACACCACCCATTTCTTCCAAATGAGCACGAATGTTCCCTGAAGAGATAAAGAAATAAACATTGAACTAGAATTATGTAATGAATTACTAGAACTCGATGAACACATTGCACTTACCAAGCATAAGTGGACATCTCAAGGGAAAACAGTGAGCCGACACTAACTTACAAACAAAAAAATGTTAAGGCAAAATGCTTAAACAAGTGACAGGCTTTGAAAGATCTCGATTGAGAAGAAAAAAAACTTACTTAATACCGATGAAAGTGTTGTATCTCAAATGGTAAAATGCAAAAGATTTGCTGACAATAATCTATGAAAAAAAGAAATGTTAGCATCTAATTCACAAAAAACTCCCTGAAACTAAAGAATGTCGCACTAAAGACATCGATGGGGTCTCTTCCACAATGAAACAATAAGAAGGGACATGCTACTCCTTTAAAGAATTTTAAGAGCATAAAGCACACAAATATAGACACCATAACGAACCCCCTAATTGATCTAAAATGTTTCCCATGTGATCTATCTTAGGCAAATTTAAAGACATTGACCATGGTGGACAACTTAAGAGCACATAAACTAAGAAAGACATATGCCATCCAAAAAGGAGGGAAACAAACATGAAGAGCACAAATCTTTTCAGTGAAACACTACAAACAAGCCCCTAAGCCATTCAACCATCTTCTTGTGTGACCTAAGTCTTTAAGGGCAAATATATAGGTTGAGCCACCGAAAAGCCAGAACACGTAAGCTATCCCTCCAACACTGAAGAAGGGTGTAAAACAAAAAGAAAAACATAAGGTGCATGCAAAAAAAAATTTTCCTAAATGATAAAATTATTTTACAAAAAAGTAAAAGTGTTCACTTCATACTAAAGATGTTGGCCAACAAAAAATGAAAAAAAGTTTAAGACATCACATTAATAAAGAAAGTCCAACGTCCCAAAGACATTACGATGGTTCAGAAATAAACATCACATTAGTGAAAAAAATAAGAAAGGGAAAGTTACTTGGTGAACTTAATAAGAGAAGCCAAACTGACGCGCTCTCTTCCCCAAGTGATAATGCTTAGAGCTGGCAAGCCAAAGAAAGCGAAAAAAACACCATTCCTCCAAGATAGCTAAACAATCCTTCGCTTACTAACCTTTCTCTAAAAACTTTCTGAAAATGAAATAAATGAAGAAGATAGAGAATTTATGAGGCTATATATAAAGACTACTTAAGAGGGAAAAGTGAAAGGGTAATTTTGAAGTTGTAATCCAAATAAAAGGGAAAAATGATGAAAGAAAAAATCAAAAGGGGATAAAAGTATAAGTTTTAATCATATTGTGCAAAGTTTATCCTTCATTTAAGACAAGAAGCAAGTGTAATACACCACCCTTTGTCCTTCAAAAGGGTTCAGCCAAAGCACAATCTTGACATTAAGTGGTTGTACTGACTTCATGACCAGAAAACCATGTTGATGTCATCGAATACAGAAGCTGACATCATTGTCAAATGAACAAGTTGACATCATTAGATAAACATGCTGACATCATTATTAGATTGAGGTGTTCCAACATCTTTCTACATTAAGGTCATTAAAAAATGGTATGTTTCTTTGTAAGAGAGACTCGGATGAAATAACTTTATTTGAAGTCTTAAAAAGGAAAGTAAACACTCACCATAAGAATAAGATGTAAGTCACTATCTCCAAAAAAAGAAAACATAGCACAATACAAAATAATCAATCTCCCCAAAAAGTAAGGAATAAAGACAAAGTCCTCACCTTACTAAGATAAAAAGGCAAAGCCATTAAGATTGAGCAAAGACTCCTTACACAATCCTAAAAAAGGGAGTAAGGGTAAACGTATAATAGCTTTCAAGCCAAAAGAAACCTCGATCGATGATGTCCACTAAAGAGGAAAACACCAAAGACTCCAAAGTTCATGATAAAGATAGCAACTTTTCACAACTCTTCTTTATGGAAGAGAAGAAATAAAACCCACAATGATACCAATTCGAAATTAAAGACCATGAAAGATGTTAAATGCCTTGACTAAAGGAAGTTGTGCTACTTAACTCCTTTCAAATAAAGAAGATAAAACTTGAAGCAATGCTCAAGTCTCTAAAGGAGGGAGTAGGGTCTTTACATAGCTTCAATCAGTCATTTCGGCCTCTTTATGTCTCTTATTCGATTACTGGATTGACTCTTCTTGCCATACCTATAGTCGCTTTTAGCTATTGTAGGATTTTTCCTTTATTGGTGCAGTGCTAAGCTTCCTCATCTTTCAAGTGAGAAAAAAGAATAGAACTTGCAATTGAACAACTAGTCAAATCAATCAACATTGATTCTTAAGCCGAGGATATAGTTGCTTTTCTAATAAATAAGGAAGAAAGCTAGTAGGTAGGGGCCTTATAATCACTAGCCAATATGCTTTTCCTTTTCTTGCATGCCATTCTTCGTTCATAGTTCTCGTAATAAGTTTTTGATATTCAACAATTCATGCTAAAAAATAATCATAGAAATCCAAACATTTATCTATCCAGCTATAAGGTAGATCCAGTGTAGCTTGCTTTGCTTACCGTTTTCATCTTTTGCCAGGGTTTCTATATATTTCAACAATGTTCTTACTGTGTTTCATGCTTTTCAAGACCTCGATCTAAGCCCATCACTTTTTTTTTTTGTTTTTTCATAATTTTAGCTGTGCCCTTTCGGAGAGCATTATGTAGGAGTGGAATTCCAGATCTCTATCAAAGATGTATAGGGCCTTTTCCTCTAAGAGGTTGTGTTTAATGAAGTGTTTCATGATCTCTGACCATTTCAAGCTATCTAGTTGCAGTCTCTGCCTGGGCCTGACAGAAGGCTTTTTTGCTAGCTTTTTAGTTTCCTTCACTAAACCTAAAGGATAGGCTATCGAAACTCTGTGTACAAGGTCAGTGCTCTCACTTTAAGGGATTCTTTCTTCACTACCATCCTTCACGACAAAGGCACTAGAAATGTGGCTAACACTTTCATCAAAGAGAGTGATACCACAATCACCATGGAAAAAAATGAAAGTTGGTCAAAGAAGTGGCATACAATCTTGACACTTGCAAAAACATCCTAAGACATTTAGAAAAGCCATGGCACTCTTTAAGATGTAGGTGCCTAATGTCAAACCTAAAGCCTGCTTCCAAAAAAATGATGGTGTAAGAAAACAAGAAATAAAAATGCACAATATCCATAAATGCCAAAAAGATGAGGAAAAAAGTAAAAATAAAATCTCAACACCATCCTAGCATAAAGAAGCAATCTTGAAGGTATTCAAATACCTCTATAGGCATGCATAAAAATAGATAAAAAAAGAGTGCAAACCTCTAACATTAATCAATTTTGAAGACATTTGAAACACTCAATGAAGTATCATGCCAAGTGCACGTTTTAGAAGCGTCTGAAAGTTACTAAAAGACCCCACAACTCACAATTAATAGAAGGTGATAGGAAGACATCTTCCAGACATGTTTTAGGCCTTGAAAATGGTTTCTAGTAGATAAGAAGTGCTAAAATGCATCCTAAAAAAATGCTTTAAGAATGGTTGTGAATGCATGTCCTAATGTGTTATAAGAGACATGGTCTAACGCTTTGAAACATTGGCACTTCATCTCCTAAAGGTTAAACATTTTTAAAGAAGGTGTTACAATCAAAAGCTCGATTGAAGCAGTGAATGATGATGCATCACCCCTATAGAAGGTCTTACTTTACAAAAAAGCCAATCTCCAAAGCTGATATCCATCTTTTGAGCTTGAAAAAGCAAAACTAAGGGTGCATGACAGAAGATGTAACCTAAAGGCCTAAGTGCACATAAAAAAAAGAGCTAAAGGTGTTTGTTACTTCGGATGATAGCAAAAAAGAAAAAGCTACCAAATTAGCCTCCAGACATGCAAAATAGCAACACACCTATACATAAGAAAAAGAGAGTTGGCCAACATGCATGAGGAAAGAAGCCTCGATGCCAAACTCCTAACGTGCCCAAAGGACCACTTCAAGCTAAGTTTATAAAACATACAAAAGGATCACGAAATATAAGCTTTAAAGATGCTAGACTCACCACACCAAGTCCTTCGCGGACAAGAAAAAATAGGCAAGGTTACACATAAAAAATGCTAAGTTTAAAGACTTCGAGCAAATGGCCATAGATAAGGCCTATGATATGGTAAAGCACTCCTCAAAAATTAGGTGTCCTTGACTTGAGCATTCACCCATAGCATTGGAGAGACAAGCATAGTCCTACGACCAAAGGTCGCAATCAAGGGATTTTCTTTAATACTTTAATGAGGCCAGCTCTACTTGTTGGCAATCCCATCCACCTTTAGTAATCAGAACCCATAAGCACTAGCAATCTCATTGGAGTAAGTGAATGTTAGGGAAGACTTTGGATCTAGGCCATTATGGTTTTGGATGTTCGAACCAAATGAACACTCGTCCGACTCAAACACAGCCATCCGACAAAAAAAATGCAAAATAGGTTCTTCGTATGCATATCAAATAACTTTCAAGTGCGGATCAAGTGTGTCGGAGATGCATCAGCCATCATGCACCCTTAGCAGACCTAAATCATGTGCTGAGTCTACAATAAACCTATTTTTGGATTACGACACGTTCTATGATCTAGACAACCAAAAGACTTATAAATAGGTCTACTTTTAACCTACTTCCAGAAAAGCTAACTGAACCAACCACATGTCTCAGATAGATATGGGTGAGTAAAAAGTCAAAAATCAAAAAAATCCATCGTTATTTAATTTTTTTGGGTCGATTTACTAGATTTTAAATCTCTTTGTTGGTCGATTCGGTCAATATTATAAGTTTAGTTGGTTTAATCGGTTACTGATATTTTTAACTGAACTAATCGACATATTATGTAACCCAACCAAAAAATCCCAAACCCAAGCCATTGCCCATTACTATTAGCCTAATAATCAAACCTAATACACATAATACACCCAACCCATTAAACAAAATACAGAACAAGAAGAAATATGTAAAAAACCAATTAGACCAATAAAATCGAACCAATTAAGCTTGATCCGATCAGTTTAGTTTCAAATCTCTTTATTAGTCGAATCGATCAGTTTTCTAAGTTTAGTCTGTTTAATTGGTTATTGATACCTTTTAATTAAACCAACCGATTGCTTACCCCTAAGACTAGAGAGAGAAGCTTTCCTTAACCAGATAATTTTTCACACTCTAAGCTTTTTTGTTTTTTTTTTTATTTTTCGAAGCTCTCTAAGTCCCTATATCCGTACTTTGGACAATTATTAACTCTAGTGAAGGAGAGCGTTAACACTTTTGGCCCCCTATTGCTTTTTCTCATTTTGTAGGAAACTTTAGATCATTTCAACTCCAAACCTTGATGCCTTCACGTTAGCCTGGGTTCTGGTATTCTTAGGCCTCGAATCATTTTAGCACTCGATTTCATGACGTCTTCACATCGACTAGCACTCTACTTTTCGGTGCCTTTACCCTAGATAAGGTACCACGTCTGATGTCTATGCCCAGATCTTTTACTCTCAATGTTGTGGAACATTTCCACTAGCAACAAGATGGCTTAGGATAGTAAAGGACTATTATAAAAATTTGAAGGCCTCATTGAATTTTCTTCAACTTTCATATGAGTATTTAATGTTTTTATTAGTAATTTAAAACTTGAAATTGCTCAATTTGTGCAATTGTTTTATGCTAAAAACCTAACTATTGCACTGAATTTTAGCTAAATAGATTAAGTCCATGGTTTACTACACAGAAAACCATTGACTCCATATAGATGTTTAAAAGGGGAGAAAAGTTTCAACAAATCTCTAAAATTAGGGAGTATTAGAGTAAAATTATCAAATTTTAAAAAAATTTTAAATGGTAATTTTCAAGTTTTTGATGGTAATATCCAAACTTTTAGATGATAATATACTACTCTTTGACCGTGATATCCAAAGCTTCTGATAACAAAATCTAAAATTTTATTGTTTCAAATATCGGAGGGGTGATATCTGAAGTTTTTAGATATTCGAAATTTCATTATATCAAATCTTCGATAGTGATATTAAAGCTTATAATGACAATATCCAAAATTTTGTTATTTCAAATCTTGGATTATGATATATGAAACTTTTAATAACGATATTCAAAACTTTGGTTTTTTCAAATCTTTACTGGTAATATACAGTGTGACCAGTATCGTATTGGTGGGCATATCGTTTTTGTTTAGGTATTGATAAGTATCGATACCATTGTATTTTGATGTACCATTTCGAGTTTACTAGCATTTTTAAATAATATATATAGCCTATTTTCAAATTCTCTAACAAAATTTATAATTGTATATTAAAGGAAAATATGGCTTGTTACTATTCATTTCATTATAGAAGCCTTTTATCTAGCTGGTGCATGGCTTTTTTTGGGAGGGTTGGGGAGAAAGGGAAGGAAAAGAAGGAAGAAAGAAAAGGGAAAATGGGGAAAAGAGAAAGAGAGAGACAGAGGAGAGAAGAGAGAGAAAAAAGAGAGGCGTTTGGGAAAAAAACACAAGAAAATTTTTATTTTCATTTTCGTGTTTTTTTATATGCTTAAAATATTATACAAAATCGATAACTATAAATAAAAACTATCTCTTCCAACAATGACATGGCTTAATTTTAATTTAGGGTCATTTTGGCGGAGACAACTAATCATTGTCATTAACTGGGTTTAAGGGTTCTTTAAGGTATCGCAATAATAATAATAATAATAATAATAATAATAATAATAATAATAATAATACGAGAAAAAGAACAAAGGAAATAAAGAAAATTTTTTCGTTTATTTTGTGTTTGTGTTATCTTCTCCGAGCATATCATATTTAATATAATATAAATTTTGATGTAGTAATAATATGTTCTGGAAAGATTTTTAGCATGTTTGTATATTTGTGTCATTTTAATGTTGTTTTTGTGTCGTGTTTTAATTATTTTTCTCATATTGTGTCATATTTATCATATTCAATTTTAACTCTAAGTTCATTAAATAAAGAATTGGATCATTATATATACCATAAATTAATATAAATATCATGTTCAAAACTTTAATCCAGTTTCCTTCAATTTTAACTAAAAAGTTCTCACACATTAATAATTCATTTTATGTTTAGTTTTACTTGTGTTGTATTCACATTATTTTTTATGTTGTATCATATTTTAATTATTTTTTTAATATTATGTTCGCATCATGTCTTAATGTATATATATATATATATCATATTTTACATATTTTATCATAACGATTTAATTTTTTATCTATAAATTCATTGACTTAAGAATTGAATCATTGCTTAAATTAATATAAATTTTATGTTTAAAACTTTAATCTAATTTTTTGAGGTATTCTAGTTTACATACAATTTGACTCATCAATAATTCGTTTTATATATTTGTGTATTCGCATAATGTTCATGTTATTTTTCATATTATTGTTATTTATTTTTTCAATGTTCTGTTTGTGTCATTTATCGATTCATTCATATTTTGCATTATCTTATCATTTTGATTCAATTTGAAAAAAATTAATGTTATCATATTTTGTTCATATCATGTTTCAATTTGTGACACATTTGTATAATTTGTTACGGTGATTTCATTTAAGAAAAAATTGTTTTTGTCATATTCAAAGTATTTTAAATTTATATAATTTTTTACACATTAATCATTGGTTTTATATATATTTTGATACGTGTCAGGTTTAATTAATTTTCTGTCATGTTGTTTTAGTTATTTTTCATGATATTTTTTGTTGTATCTTAATTTATCTTATATTTTTCATAACTTATCATCATTAATTAACTTTTTAAATAAATTATTTAAAGTTATTAGACTGAACAATGTGTCAATTTAGAATATGTATATGATCAGTCGAGAAAAAAAGTTAAAAAAATCATTTTATTAATCATTTTTGTTTAGAGTTTAAATATTTAAAGAATTGACTCACATATTCATTTAATATCTATATGCAATTTGTTGAAGAAAAAATTTTATTTGTTAATGATATATTTAAAGAAATTTGTATGTATCTTCTCTCACAAGTCGATTTAATATCTGTACCCAACCCATTTGAGAAAAAATAAGTTTTTATTTTATTTTTTAATAATATATTTAAAGTAATTGATCTATACTTTAACTCGCAATTTAATTTAAAATTCATACCCAACTCTAAATAATTACCATAAATTCAATTTTCATATTCTAGTAGTTTAATATTAGTATTATAGCAATTTAAAAATAAAAATTTAAATAAATAATTATAGAAATAAATTTTAATTTTAAAATTAATTTAAATATTAATTAAAAATTTTAAAAGTCTCAATACAAGTGAGTGTTAATGCTAGTATATATCAAATACACATGCAAATATACTTCTATTACATATATAGACTTACTTATACAAAATTGAAATTTCAATATTATAAATATTTAAAGTTCAAAATTTTTAAATATTGAATAAAAAATAAATAAAAAATTATAAAACCATAATAAATTACTATTTCTTAAGTTTAATAAACTAATTAAATAAACAATTTTTTTTATTTTTTAATGAAATTATGAAAAAAAAAGCACAAAAGATTAGACATTGATTAAAAAAATCAAATAAGAAAAGGAGAAAACCACAAATCAAATCTTCTGCCGACTAATATATGCTGGTTGTGTGAATGAACAAAATCTTGTACCAACTAATACGAGTTAATTGTGTCAATAAGGTTTGGTACAAGTCCAATATGATCGATATGGATTAATACAAAAATCAAAACAATACATTATATCTCAGAATCAATACATTCTTACTGGCATCAATACAGTACAGACTACATTGATAATATTTGTAACTGCCAGTGATGATAACCGAAAATTTTCATCTCGCACACGAGAAAAATTCTGAATAAAAATGCATGTATATTAGATGTAAACAAATTAATATACTTAATAAAGCAATTAATCCAAGTGAACTCTCTTTGGTAACTTTAATCAGCGCAAAACAGACGCTTTGATATGCGAGGCAAAGATCGTTTTCCAACTAAAACATGGTCTATGGTACAATGTAGGAGCTTTCTACAACGAAGACAAAGAAGCCGCTCTGTACACACATCATTTTGGTATGCAAATTTTAACTTGTCGGATGACCGCGAGCCGAAAACACATCTAATCTGAATACCATTAGCGACAAATTAGTGAGCAGCAGCAGGTACTACAATAGGAGGCTCATTAGGCTGGTGTGCCCCATCATCAGCAGCAGCACCAACCGCATGCCTGCGTTGCCGCTCGCGAAGGTATAGTACAGTCAGTAGACAGACAAATAGAGTCAATATTGTTGCATTTCCTTCCTCCATTATCACATTCTCCACCCATGCTTCCACTGTTGGATAGACTTCAGGCAGGGAATCGATTAGATGGACCTAATAAAAACAACCAAAAAGCAATGAATCAGAAGACTAACTATAAAAGCTAGTGGAAATCCAGCAATCTCCCAGTGAAGAAGAAAAGAACAAAGAATCAATTTTATACTAACTGACTCATCTTCTTGATTAGATGGCATAATAAATAGAAAACACTTCGCATTCTCTACTGATCTACATATAACTAATCATTTGGAAGATTTCCTTCTTTTTTTCAACTACTGACAAAAGGTAAATGTAATGCTTTT
>JBBYHM010017107.1:0-10908 GCA_038381775.1 Adansonia rubrostipa
GATTATTCATGCCCAAATAAATATTGATTTGAATAAATATGGTAATATGGGAGTGAAACAAAAAGGTTTGATTGTTTTCCCAACACAGACCGTGCACATGCATTTACACTAAATTCCTACCATACACCATGGTGTGGTTAGTATCCTAATTATTCGGAGGAAGTGACCCATCTGCCTTTATGAATAACCCTCTGCATAGTCATGGCAAGACCTTTCGGGATGTAAATTACCTATGTCTCTCATGAGTACCCCTCCGCTCTTGCATAGGAAAATACATCCATCGAATCAAACCCATTCTACCAAACCCTGATTGGCCTAGGATTAGGTGCCTCAATTGTTTTTACTAGATGAAGGAGTGATTCAAATACCGAAATAGGCATCAACTAAAACCTATATAGTGAACTCTATGAGCTAAACCATGTCAAGCCATACTAGATGCTGCTAGAATAACCCAAAGATTAGGTTCACTCGAGGAAACATTTCTTACCTTTACTCCTATATACCATTGGTTACGTAGGCAATGATGGGTGACCGTTGTCACCCATATTTGTCTTTTTATTTTTATGATCATTCCTTTAGGATATGCTACTACATTCGGTGGTAAATCCTCTTTGATAAGTGGGTTAGGACAAGTGAATGCCATTACATGCAATGCCATCTTGAAATAGTTGTATCTGACCAAGATAAGCCGTCATGCTGCTCGAACGACTGCTTAGCATGTGTTTAACATAGATGGTGATGAATGAACATGACCGTTTAAATGGTTAGTCTTAATCTTTATGAGGTATCACATTGCTTTGTGAAGAGGCAATTTTAATATGGACATGCTGGTATGAGGCTGTTTAATGCCTTAACATTTATATTCATCATGTTTGCCCTAGGCATCATACCGCCTATTCTCAGGGCAAATTTTGTGATACACTTTTGCTATTATTCTTTCATTTCTTTATCTTTTACCTATTATTTTGTATTGGTTACTAACTCATGCATCATTTCATCATAATTACTATCATCATGGGACAATTGGCTCTGATGGATCAGTGTTCACCAAAAGGCATCTATCATGGAGTAACAGTCCACTTCAGAGCTAAAGCCTTTTGAAGAAGTTTGAACATGGTTGGAGCGCCAATAGCATGAAGATGGAGATGTTCTAAAATTGGGGCATGCCTCAGTAGTGCATGAAAGGATCAAGATAGGATACCATCAAAATGATTGGCAAGATCTGAGAATTATACGGACCAGGTAGGACAATATTGAAAGGGAATCTTTCACTAAGAGATACAAAGACAGTGCTATCTCAAGGAGAGATAAGCAGGGTCATCAAGGAGAAAAACCAAGTCAAAGAGGATCTCAAAAGCTTGAAAAGAGACTATGTAGCCCTTAACAAAGTAAGTCTCGAAGACTCGGAAAGTCATCGATCGAGTGGAGGACAGAAATCACTACTCTTGAGAAGAAATTACACTAATGGAGAGAAGCTGCTATGGTCAATAGGGAAAAGCTTGTTAGAACCAAGGCTCTTGCATTAATTTATCGAAGGAGGAATAAACAGTTAGAGGCTCGAGTCCAGGATTTGAGAGCAAACTAGGCCACAAATAGAGTTCTGATACTCAAAATTCAAGACTTAAAGCATTCTCTTCAAGCTCGCCAAGACCAAGTCGACATACTAGTGAGACCCTTAGAGTAACGGGAGTAAGAATGGCTTCAAGTGGTTGATCACGCACGCCAAAACTATCAGGACTATAATTGCTGTCTCGCAGAGCAGATCCAGGCAGCTCAATTAAAAGTCGAGAACATGATGGATGTAGCTTGATCCATGACACATGATATCTTACCCACCGAAGCCCACAAGCAAAAGTTGTTGTATTTCTTGGACCATGTAATCAAGCAATGCAATCGTATCAGGCATTTTTGAATGTAATCTCATGTAATTAAGATATTCTGTTGCTTTTATGAAAGATGCTATTAATGGAGCTATCCCTTTATCCAATTGTCTTTTTTGTATTTGCATAACTAACTTAATCATTTCATGGTTTTTATTCATTCATGATCGCATATTCACTCTAATTGCATCAAACATATGTATGAACATACCATAAAGGCCTAATCCGAAAATAATTTAAAGTGAAAGTGATCCAAAACATGGAATCTATAGTTTGCCATTAGTACAGCATGTGCAATCATCGAAAAGCGAATAAAAATATTCACCAGGTCCACATCAAAAGATTCGAACTCATGTATACAGAGTCCCAAGAGTAAGCACTCCATCAAAATGAGGAACCCCAAGCACAGATCGTCGAGCTAACTAAATTGCTGTCCAATGCATTGAAGAAAAAAGGGTAGACAAGCGCAGTTAAGATGAGAAAAGAACCAGCCCACCCTGAAAGCAATTTGAATGGTGGTACTGAAGCCACCAACACTCAAGAAGAGGCACTACATAGGCAGCACCCTCCGGTAACGAACATCCCACCAGCTTAACCATTTATTTATATCAATCCTGAAATAGCATCCCACTTAATTCAAGGATTTCAAGGCACAGGCTCTTCACCATCAAGGCCTATAGTCTCGGACCTCGATGACCACAGAAAATGATGAGGACTTGGACAAGTATCACTCATTAGAGAACCATCTTCAAGCTATGGAAGGAAGTAACAAATTTGGAATTGTAGACGCAAAGTCATTAGGGTTAGTTTCAAGCCTCGTCATCCCACCTAAGCTTAAATTGCCTGATTTTGAAAAATACAATAGGACTACTGACTCTACTGCCTATCTTTACATGTACTGTTGTAAAATAACAAGACATAAAGAGAATAAAAAGCTACTGATCCACTGCTTCTAGGATAGTCTAACTGGGGCAGCCCTCTGAGGGTACAAAAGACTTGATCCTGCAAGAATTCAAACGTAGGCAGACTTGGCGTGAGCATTCTTTGAATAGTATAAGCATGTGTCTGATTGGGTTCCAGATCATCTTTATCTCATGAACATGGAGAAGAAATCTTCAAAGAGTTATTAGACAGTACGATTAGAGATGGAAGGAAGCGGTAGCTCAAGTTCACACTCCTCTAACTAAAAAAGAAATGACAGTTATGTTTGTTGGCACCCTACGAGCTTCTTACTGCAAAAGGCTAGTAAGGAATGCCACGAATAATTTTGCTGATATGGTCATATCAGGTGAAATGATTAAGAACGCTATCAAGAGTGGCAAGATATCTGTTAGGGAAGCATCTAGATTAGTCAAAAAAATAGTTAATAAAGGTAAAGAGAGGGAAGTGAATGTTATAGGTGAAAATCGTGCTAGGTTTAATCAAAGTCTACATCCAGCATAGCCATGTATTTCCCAAGCATGTTGAATATGGGTTTTACCCCTTACTCATCAGTACCGTAACTAGTCCACACTATCAGGTTCGCTCCTGCAATGAGCTTTGCACCAAATCCCATGCAAAATATGGCCTAGAATACACAGCCTCGTAATATGCACAATGCAAGAGCCCTAAATAACCTATAAGCATCCCGAGAAAGGGAACATTTTGAACCACTCCCTTACTTGTATAAAGATATTTACTCTTGCTTATTGGCAGGCAAACTAGTGGCTCCAATATTCACAAACCCAAGATCTCTATCGTACCCTAAATGGTATAGTGAGAACGTTTATTGTGAATACCATGCGGAAGTGCAAGGGCACTCCATTGAGAGCTGCATTTCTTTTAAAAGAAAGGTGTAAGGTTTACTAGAAAAAAAAAAGTGATCAAGATTAAGCAAGATCTTAGACCCAATGTGGGGGCCAACCCATTCCCTAATCATTCCGAACGAAGAGTAAATGCGATAATCAATGAAAAAGGCTATCGAATTAAAAGAAATGTGGGAGAAGTCAAAACCCCAATGAGCAAGGTCTGGCTGGCTTTCGTGAAAACCAGAATATTAACTGATAACAAAAGTCAGAGAAAAAATGTCGTTGATATATCTTGCTGCCACTATGATCATGACCATTACTTGCAACATTGTCCATCATTCTTGGAGATGGTTTAAAGGATGATGGATTGATTCAAAATTGAGTTCTACGAGGAGTGGATGGACATGATGATCCATCTATTAATGCTACTGACGAGGAAAGACCTACCCATGGTCAGATCTTTAGTTGTTTATCTCTTATAGGCATGAAGAAAAGAGCTAACGAAAGTTTTAGGTAGTACGCTACAAGATGGATGAAGGAGGCTGCCTAGATTCATCCCTTACTGATAGAAAAAAAGATGATTGTTAGATTCATTGGTACATTGTAAGCCCCTTATTACGAAAAGGTAGCGAGAAGTTTCCCGATAAACTTTGGGAATGTGGTCATACTTTGTGGGAGGATCGATGAGGCCATGAAAAATGAATTGAATAGAAAAAAATATCCGCAAGGAGAAAGGGAAAGGAAAGATGAAGGCTAGCAAGTAATCAAAATCCAGTGCTAAAGCCAATTCATCTCAAACTCATGCTGAGTTAGACCTAAAGAAACTGATCGTCGAAGAAAACTGTGAGATTGTAGAAAACATAAAAGAAGTTCGGAAGCCAATGAATTTGGTTTAGCATATCCTAGTATAAGTTAAGCTTCTTAATGTAACCGAGAAGACAGAGGAAATGATTGACAACTTCTATGATTTCCATACTGTTTGCGGCCATACTCTTCAAACATGTAAAGAGTTTGACACTATGGTTGAAAAAATGATGAATAAGAGTAACATCAAATTTTATGATGAAAACCAAACCCCATATACCGAGTTTGCAAATGCAACATCATCTATCAACGTACTAGAAGAAAAAGAGGGAAATCTCTTCACGGGATTAGAAGGCCATTGATTTTATACAGCAATTGACCGAGAATTAAAGTTGACCGTATTCAACTTTTGCCAAAGATGATCATTCAACTTCCATCTCCCTTCTTGTATAAAGATGATAAGGTAGTTCCTTGGAACTATGAACGCAAAACCTTAATCATCAGAGAATCTAGCCAGCAAGCAGCAAGTGTTAACCTTTCAGGCACAAGTCACCTAACTTATAGTGAATGATGTTACAGCCTAACAACATCGAAAAATAGCACTCAGCAAAAAAATTTTAATCTCGTTTCTCAAGCACCAAAGTTTACAACCAAAAACTTAGAATCAACCGTTGTTAAGGATCCAATGAGTGAGGAAAAAGCTACGAAATTCCTTAAATTCATCAAGCACAGTGAATACAGCATCGTCGATCAATTGAACAAGCAACTCGCCAAGACATCTATGTTGTCACTGCTTTTAAATTTAAAAGCTCACAAGAATACCCTTTTCAAGGTTTTGAATGAGGCTTATGTCCTTTCCGATATCTTTATAGGTCAGTTGGATCGCCTAGTGAACAACATGACCATCGACAATTGCATATATTTCAGCGATGATGAAATCCCACATGGAGAAAGAGGAAATTAGAAAGCCCTCCACATCACCACATATTTTAAAGGCACCACGATGCTTATTGATAATAGGTCAGCTTTAAATGTAATGCCCATGTCATGCCTGAACAAGCTTTCTATTAACATATCTCATATTTAGAATAGTCATACGATTGTGCGAGCATTCGACTGAACTTGCAAAAACGTTGTGGGGAACATCACCATTCCACTCTAAATTAACCTATGTACTTGCGAAATTGACTTTCATGTGATGGACATTGCTTCATCATAAAACTGCTTATTGGGAAGGCCTTGGATTCATTCTGCTGGAGCAGTGCCATCATCTTTGCACCAAAATCTAAAATTCAACATCGAGAATAAAGTTATCAGTATCAAAGTAGAAGAAGATATCATTGCTGCCACTTCAACCGATGCTTCATATGTTGAACCTGTCAAAGATATCCCAGAATCCTCTTTCCAATACTTCGAGTTTGTCAACACTACTTATGTCAAGGAAGGGTTGCCAATAGTTTAGCCTCACATATCAGATAGTACTCATATGGATTTGAAGTTAACTGTTAGCAAAGATGCCCAGGCTAGAAAAGGATTCAGAAAACACCTTTAAGAAGTTACTGAATACTTGAAAGTGGTCAACCAGATCAACAAAAAAAGGGCTAGGATTCAAACCCGATGTACAACAAAAAAGAAAATAAGCTCACAAAAAGCGTGAGAAGAGGATGGCCCATTTATCAGGATGAGACATAAAGGATGAACCAATGATGTTTCCACCACTTCGGGAAAGTTTTCGCTTAAAGGGTCATCTAAATACTGGTTCCGCTAACGCTATGCTTATATTGAACAAGGCATTGGAAGGTTTCTCCATCAGTGCAATTGATGAGCCAAAGATGTCAACCACATATCTAGAGACTAGTTTGTGCCCTTTAGGGTTTGTTCTAAGTGTTTGGATTGAGGCTGAGATTCCCATACTGTTCAAGTCTATTTCAAAGTAATGCTATGAAATAAACCTACAAGCTCTTGCCCAAAAACATTATAGGATCCTTTGTATGGGCAACTTTTATTAGGTATTATCAATGAAAATGACTGAACATTTTGCATTCATTCTTTGTGATCATAGTTCTTGTCAACCTTAGACCTTTTTTCCAATATTTTTCCACCTATATTATTTTTTTTATATTTTCAAGTGTTTCGATGAATATGACATGAATGATCATACTAAAGCTTCAAAAATCGATTTTGAGTAATCGATCAATGTCGATGAGGTCAAATTTAAAGAAGATCCTAAAAATAATACCCCTAGACCTACTAAGACTAGTTGAACAGGAAGAAAAACAAATATTACACCGTGAACAACCTACTAAAAACATAAACCTTGGAACAGAGGAAGACTGAAAAGAGGTTAAAAGCAATACCTTCATAAAGCAATTAACTCGAGCTAAACTAATAAGTCTCCTTCAAGAATATCAAGATATGGTTGCCTGGTCCTATCAAGACCTGCCTGGATTAAAAACTAATGTTGTAGTTCATAAACTTTCTCTTAAGCCTGAATACAAACCAATCCAGCAAAAGTTAAGGAGGTTAAAACTAGAAATGCTCCTTAAGATCAAGGAAAAAATTGAGAAACAATTTAAAGAGGGATTTCTCGAGGTAGCCAAATATCCTGAATAGGTAGCCAACATAGTACCAGTTCCTAAAAAGGATGGTAAAGTGCGAATGTATGTGGACTACAGGGACTTAAACCAAGCTAGCCCCAAGGATAATTTTTCTCTACCTCACATCGATACCTTAGTAGACAACACTGTCAAAAATGCACTATTTTCTTTCATGGATAGGTTTTCAGTCTATAACCAAATCACAATAGCAGCTGAAGACATGGAAAAGACCATATTCATAACCATGTAGGGAACTCTCTACTATAAAGTGATGCCCTTCAGGCTGAAGAACGCTGAGACAACTTACCAAAGGGCAATGGTAACATTGTTCCATGATCTCATGCATAAGGAAATTGAGATCTACACGGATGATATGATCGCTAAGTCAATAAAAGAGAGTGAGCACATTGCCAACCTGCTAAAACTTTTCAAACAGTTGTGCAAATATCAACTTAAGTTGAATCCTGCCAAATGCACATTTGTCATCGCATCCGATAAATTATTTGGTTTCATTATGAGCGAGAAAGGAATAAAGATAGATCCTGACAAGGTTAAGGCTATTCAAAACCTACCACCACCTCAAACTAAAAAAGAAGTGAGAAGTTTCTTGGGAAGATTGAACTACATAGCCTGATTCATATCTCAGTTGACCGACAAATGCAATCTGACCTTTAGGCTGCTAAAAAAATAAAATCATGGAGAATAGGATTAAAAATGTCGAAAAGCTTTCGATAAGGTCAAACATTACCTTTCGAACCCCTTAGTATGTGTGCCACCGGTGCCCAGATGACTATTAATCCTGTATCTATCAATCCTAGACAAGTCGATAAGTTATGTATTAGGACAGCATGATGAATTAGGAAATAAGGAACAAGCTATCCATTACTTGAGCAAAAAGTTTATAGAATATGAAAATAATTATTCATTTGTAGAGAAGTTATGTTGTGTTTTAGCTTAGATAGCCCAAAGGTTAAGGCAATACATGCTGTACCACACAACATGGTTAATCGCCAAGCTTAACCCCATCAAAGATTTGTGCGAAGCCCTCACCTTGTCTAGGAGGTTAGCTAGATGGCAAGTTATGCTTTTTGAGTATGACATCGTGTCTGTGAACCAGAAAGCCATTAAAGGCAATGCAATAGTAGAGTTTCTGGCAAGTTGAGCCATAAATGACTATCAACCTTTAGACTTCGAGTTTTTTTATGAAGACTTGATGTGCACATCTGAAGTAAAGAACGTTATCAAGCATGGGTCATCATGGAAAATGTACTTTGATAAAGCTTCAAACATATTGGGGCATGGAATTGGGGCAATTCTCATCTCACCTGAGAGAAACCATTACCCTTTCACAGCCAAATTGAAATTAGACTACACCAACAACATAGCCAAATATGAAGCCTGCATCATGGGACTCCAAGCAACCATTGAAGTGGGCATTTGAACACTGCAAGTGTTTGGAGATTCAACCCTCATCATTTACTAGCTGAAGGGAGAATGGCAAACACGTGATGCTAAACTGGTCCACTATAGGAATCTGATAATGGAGCTCAAGAAAGAATTTGATGATATTAGATTTCAACATCTACCTCGAGAAGAGAACCAAATTCTTGCTGCCTTGGCCATTTTATCTTCCATGTTTAAAGTCAATGAGAATCGGACATTGTTCATATCCAAATGAGTACTATTCAACCTTGACACATTGCCAGAATATTGAAGAGAGTAAGATGGTTTGCCATGGTATCACAACATCATTCAGTACATCAAAGATCAATGGTACCCAGAAGGTACCACCGAAGCTCATAAGAGAACCATCAGATGATTAGCTACAAACTTTACTTTGGATGGTGAGATTTTGTATAAGAAAGGCTGAGATTAGTTGTTACTCTGATGCGTGGATGCCTTCGAAGCTAAAAAAAATACTTGAAAAAGTTCACAAAGGAATATGTGGTATGCACGCTAATAGACACCAAATGGAAAGATAAGTCATGCAATCATGTTATTATTGGTTGACTCTTAAAAAAGATTGCATTGACTATGCTCAAAAGTGTCACAAATGCCAAATCTACCCTAACAATATCCATGTCCCACCAACACCTTTACATGTTATGACAACTCCATGGCCCTTTTCTATGTGGGGCATGGACATGATTAGATCGATTACCCCTAAGTCTTCTAATAGGCATCGCTTCATTTCGGTCATGATCGATTATTTCACCAAATGGGTATAAGTAGCTTCTTATGCCAATGTCATCAGATCTGTCATATGTAAATCTGTGAAACGGGACATCATTTATAGATATGGTCTTCTTGAACAAATTATTACTGATAATGCACGCAAATTAAAAAATAAGATGATGCAAGCAATCTGCTCTCAATTCAAGATTCAGCATTGAAACTCTGTACCATACCGTTCGAAGATGAACTGAGCAGTTGAAGTAGCTAATAAGAACATCAAGAAGATAGTTGAAAAGATGGCTGAGATGTACAAAGATTGGCATGAAAAGTTGCATTTTGCTTTACATGCTTATTGTATGGCTGTACGAACTTCTACATGTGCTACCTCATTTTCCTTGGTCTACAGCATGGAGGGTATCCTACCTATCGAGGTTGAAATCCCTTCCCTCAGAGTTTTAATGGCATCATAACTTGAAGAGGTTGAATAGGTTAAAAACTGATATGAGCATTTCAATTTCATCGAAGAGAAAAGAATCAAAGCCATCTATCATGGGCAGATGTATCAAAAGCATATAATGAGAGCCCATGACAAAAAGGTTTGTCCTTATCAGTTTTGAAAAGGTAACATAGTGCTTAAACCAATTCTTCTGATCCAAAAAAATATTCGTAAAAAATGGACCCCAAATTAGGAAAGGCGATACATGGTGAAACGCGTATTCTCTAGAAGAGCCCTAATTTTAATCGAGATGGATGGTAGCGATCTGCCAAACCTTGTGAACTTTGATTCTGTTAAGAAATACTATGCTTGAAAAGAATTTAGGATGAAAACTCGAAAGGGCATTCTATTAGTCCCTCGCCTACCACTCACTAAAAAATCCAAAAAAAAAAAGAAGAAGAGAAAAAAAAGGAAAAAACATAAAACAAAACAACAAAAACAAAAAGAGAAGAAAAAAGAGAAAACCAGCTTAAGTTGAAAACCCAAAAGGGCAGCTTAAGCAACTAGACCCTATTCCCCTATATTCACCACTCTGCTCAAACCAAGTAATAACCTAACCCATCTATTTTATGCTGACCAAACCTCATCCACACTTACACTTAAAAAATAGAAACTACCTAACTTTAAGGCTTCATCCTACCATGGGGCAATCTAAGGGATCTTCTTACGAGTCGCCGCACCGAAAGGATCATTGCTCGAAAGAAATCTCTCAAAGCACTCAGTGGAAAGTTCATGTCGTTAGCATTAGAGCCAATTAACCAGAAAGACTTCTCTTATCTCTTTTGTATTTCAAAACCTTCAACAATCTTATACGTTTGTCACAACTTGTACCCTCTTTCTTTGAATAAAAATATTACTTGATTTCTAGCAGAATCTTTTCATAGCACTGCATTTCATGTTGCATCATGTTTATCATTTAACTGATAATGCTTGATAAATAGACAAAACTGATAACATGATTTCCTAACATTAATTCGAAAATAGAACTTTGCAGGAACTTTGTTTCATGTTTAAAGACTAAGAATGAACTTTTGGTGCCATAACCAGTCTTGCTCTAGGACGCCACATCTTAAAAAATTTGCTCAAAACCTCCTCCCAGTAAGTGGTCATGGACATCCTATACCTTTATAGAAGGGACAATCTTAACATTTTTAGCCTCTGGAAATCTA
>JBBYHM010017172.1:0-10901 GCA_038381775.1 Adansonia rubrostipa
TTAAGGTTTGCATACAACTTCTCTTTCCTAAGCACATCCAAAATAGCCTTAACATGCATAATATGTTCATCTAAGTTCTTACCATAAATCAATATGTCATCTAAGTAAACAACCATAAATTTTCCAAGGAACTCATGCAAAACATGATTCATTAAGCCCATGAAAGCACTAGATGCATTAGATAAGCCCAAAAGGCATAACCAACCACTCATACAACCCATATTTGGCCTTAAATGCAGTTTTTCTTTCATCACTTTCTTTCATCCTAATTTGATGATAACCACTTTTTAAATCAATTTTGGTGAATATGCAGGCACCATGCAACTCATCTAGCATATCATCTAACCTAGGAATAGGATGGCGATACTTTATAGTGATCTTGTTGACCGCTCTACAATCCACACACATCCTTCAAGTTTCATCTTTCTTTGGCAATAAAAGAATTGGCACAACATAAGGACTCAAGCTCTCCTTTACATACCCCTTTTTAAGCAATTCATCCACTTGCCTTCGTAGTTCCTTTGTCTTCTCTATATTGCTTCGGTAAGTGGGACGATTAGGAATTTGAGCTTCTGGTCCAAAGTCAATTTGGTGCTTAATCCCTCTCAAAGGTGGTAACTCATGGGGTACCTCCTCAAGAAAAACATCATCATAATCCTGCAACAAAGTCACAAACACATTAGGCAAATTTGGGTCAAGGTTAGTGTTAGTAAACAATGTTTCGTTAAACTGAATCAATATTAAATCACTCTTGCCTAAGTATGCTCCTTTTAACTCTCTCTCTTTTGCATAAAAACGTTATTGTGTCTTAACCTTTTCACTCATCTTAATTTTTTTTTGCTCACTTTTCACATTCTTTTCTTTCTTTTCATTTATTAACTTTTTGTCTCCTGCACATCCTACTTTTTTTTCTCACTTATGCTATCACTCACCATCGGGCCTTTAATTTTATTCTTTTCTCTCATGGCCTCTTTTCTCTCTTTTTTCTTTTTCACCTCACTACCTGAATCCCCATTTGATGATTGTTGAATTTTTAATTATTCAAGGTATGCTTCTTTGGGTGATAAAGGAGCAAGGCTAATTTTCTGCCTATTATACATAAAAGAATACCTATTCATGTACCCATTATGCATAACACACCTATCGAATTGTCATGGCCTACCTAACAATATATGACTAGCTTGCATAGGCACAACATCACACACAACTTCTTCAGCATATCTACCAATAGAGAAAGCAATAATTACTTGCTTAGTAACTTTGACTTCACCACCATCATTCAACCATTGTAGTCCATATGGGTTAGGGTGTTTATCATATTGCAGCCCCAACATCTCAACCAAAGAAGTACTAGCTACATTAGTGCAACTACCTAATCTATGATCATGCTGCAAACTTTCCCACCTACCAAGCATCTAGTGTGAAATAGGTTTTCCCTTTGTTCTAGGCTATCTTCCTTCATATTCAAGTTCAATGCATGCTTAGCAACAAAATATTCACTCTTAACAGCATATTCAACACTCTCATCAATATCGAAACAATCTCTAAATGTGGCATACTCAAATCACTGCCATCAGACTCATTACCTCCATCAGACTCAGAAACAATATCATCACCCTTAATAGACATAGTCTTTCTATTGGGATAATCGGATGCATAATGACTATGCCCTTGACATTTAAAGCATTTAATATCCCTCTGTTTAGAAGGTTTAAAAGATGGATCGGTAGTACCTTTTTGAATTGAAGTACTCTTCTCATTGCCTTTGTTTGTTTCGCTACCTTTCTCTTTGGAATCTGAATAGTGCTCCCTCTTCTTATCTTTATTTTTACTCCATTTTGGACTCCATTTGCTGCTAAAATTTGAGAAAGACTTGGCTACCCTCCTTTTTTTTTGTTGCTTCTCCACCTTTATGGCAATGTTCACTAGGTCCTCCATTTTTACATAATGTTGCAACTCAACCACATCAACAATTTCCCTATTCAAACCACCCATGAACCGAGCAATTGTTACCTCTTCCTACTCTTTTATGTTAGCTTTAATCAATAGCATCTCCATCTTCTTATGATAATCTTCTACTGATCTAGATCCTTGTGTGAGTCTATCTAATTGCTAGTGCAACTCTCTATGTTAATAAGATGGCACAAACCTCTTCTTCATCACTCTTTCATCTCTTTCCAAGTGGATATAGGTGGTTCCATGTTCCTCTTCCTATTCTTTGTCAATCCATCCTACCAAATTAATGCATAATCAGAGAATTTCACTGCTGCCAATCTCACTTTTTTATATTCAGAATAGTTATGACAAGCAAAAATCATTTCCACCTTTCTTTCCCATTCTAAGTACACTTCAGCATCATTCCTACCTTTGAAGGGTGGAATTTCACCTTGATGGCATTAATGTTGCTATTTTTTCCCTCCACTCTTTCTTCCCTCCTTTCTCTACCCCTCACGGATTGCACTTCATCTTCATACTCATCATACATTATTCCTAGCTCTTCCTCCCTATCCCTATGACTGTCAAATGATCTACTACGGTTTTAGATTCTATTGGCTTTATTAATTCTTTCATCCGTCCCATCCATCCTAGTAGACAACTTCTTAAACTCACTTATGAATGCATTATACATCAATTTCAAATTAGGCACAATTTTATCCTCCTCCTCATGCAATGTTTCCTTCCCATCTCTACTTTGGGCCATTCTTAAAAACAAAAGCTACAAGAAAATGGTTAGCAATAAAAAAGAACCTCACAATTCACTCTCTTACGTGTTTCACTCAAAAGATAGCACTCCGCTCGTGTTTCACTCAAAATTATCTTTTACCTTCTTTTAAGCTTTCATACTCAAGCTTGATGTCCTTAATTGCACTTCAGAATTTAATTTCCAATCAAGGTAATTCATAGACAGCAAATTAAGACTAGGAATGCAATGAAAACACCTAACAAAGAAGATAGGCATAAAACTAGAAGTAAGAATACCAAAATGAAGAAAGACGAAATGAGCACACAAGAGAAAGATATGTATGCTGATCAAAATATAGATTTCAAATTAACAAGAATCAAATTGTTAATTATGGCGTAAATGGAAACAAAAAAAATGAAAAACAAAGTAAGAGACACTAAAAATAGCGACTTAGAATGAAAGAAAAATGACAAAACTAATACAAAAATACAGAAATTGATATTTCCCTAATGGAAAAGTCAATTTAGATGCAATAGATGTGAGGACACTAAAAACAAAATAAGGAAGTCAAGAAACTTGTCCTAGAATGGCGCTAAACCCATAAATCATGCTTGTGCCACTTTGACTTTTCTATTTAATTTCCAAATTTAAATTATGACCAGATCTAAATTCGATTATTTCCATATAAATAATTACCCTAAATTCTGCCCTAAGTGTGTAGATTTAAGGTCTCGCCACCAACCAAATTAATCTTTTTTTTGTGATTGGGTTTGGGTGCATATGCGAAAAGAGAGGTTTCCACAACAAAAAAAGTTAAAACTTGATGCAAGGGGTAATGGGCCATTCCAAGTGTTGGCACGCATCAATGACAATGCATACAAGATCGACTTGCCAAGTGAGTATAATATTAGTGCTACTTTTAATGTTTTTGACTTATCTTCTTTTGACTTTGATTCAGATTTGAAGATAAATCTTTTGGAAGATTGAGGGGAAAATGTGAGCACAACCATGGTACATTGCAAGAGGAATGGAACCAAAGATGAGCTATCAATGCCGAATGGACCGGTAACAAGATCAAGAGTTAAGAAGTTCAAAGAAGCATTTCAATCCTAGGTGGGCAGAATTGTAGATGGCATGGAATCTCAAGAGACAATGAGGACCAATGGCATCATATCTAATCAACTGGGGCTGAATTTGCAAGAATACTTTAATTCTTGTTTAATTAATTATTTTAAGTTAGAAGAATAGCTTTGGGCAGTCCACTACTTATATTTTGCATGTGGGCTTCTTTTTATTTCATTATGGGCTTGTTTTGGTGAGATGGGCTTTTATTAGCTTTCAGTTCATTTAATTTAAACCTTGAGGCTTAATGGGCTGTATTTTAGAGATGTTTGGTTTGGGCTTTAGTTATTTTGGTGGGAAGCCCATGTTTAAAGGCCTTTTATATCTCTAGGGTTTTTTTGTTCTTTTTCTTTTCAAGGGGTATAAATACCTTATAATAAACATTGTATGGCAGATTTTGTTAAAGGAAAAATATTGAGTTTTTACTCATCTTAGGGAGGATTGCTTATCTTCTTCTATTGCATCAAGAATATAATTCTTGTCCAGGTAATTACTTATGGGGAATTCTATTCTTGTTTTCATATCAACCTTATCATATGTGTTTCCATTCATATAATTAATTGGGGGTTCATTAGGGTTGGGAATTTTTTTTTGTTCATGTTCTTGTCAAAGTGTGTGTTTAAGGGGTTTCGGGTTCTGTAACCTCGGGGTTTCGCATCAAATGTTTATCTGCTTTATGTAGAAGGTAATAATTCTATTGAAAGTCACTCTAAATAGGTGTTAAATTTTGCCATTGATGTGCATGTGTGTAAGGATCAAACCATGCTTATTACTTTGTAAAAAGATAAAAATTTTGGCTACATCAATGTGGGGAAGAAATAGAAGTTGGAAATTAAAGGAATATAGGAGCAGTTCACCTAAGGCCCCACAAAAGTAAGGTCCAAGATGTTCCTAATGCGAGATATGTTCCTACTGCTAACGTCAATATTATTTCATTAAGAAAAATGACAACGCATGGGTACAGGTATGCAGGATTTAGGAAGACATTGAAAGTGTACAAAAGAAATCGCTTTATTCTACAAGGTAGAAAAGGCGAGAAGAACATTTTTATTTGGAAAGGCACTCCATAAGGGGAATGGTTGAAAGTAACAATGTAGAAGAAAAGAAAAAGAAGAAGAAAAAGAAGATTGAAAAACTAGTTTAATTTTCATACAATAGGTAATTGAAGATTTTGATTCGAGGGATAATTTGTTGGGCGCCTTGAGTCAAAATCCCACATCAAGTAACTATATGGGCCAAAGGGAGGGCTCGACTCTAAATAAGAGTATTAACTTTAAGAAGTTGCACTACTTATGAAAGAGAGAGGTTACACACTAGAGAGAGGTTTCGATAGGGGTTTTTTGGTGGTGAGTTATAATATTTATGAGAAGGGTTTATAGCTTTATCCATACAAAAGTTACAAGTCGTAATGTTTTTTTATTAGTAAAGATTTTTTTATCCCATTTAGAGTTATAGACGTAGCTAGATAGGCTGAACCATATTAATCTTTTAGACTTCAAAAGCAAAAAGATCATAATATGTATTTCATATCATAGTTAGGTTAATCATCCAAATGACATCATCATTGTTCATGTTGTAATAAGGATATAACGGCTAACCAAACTTTCTCGAAGTTTTTTATTTTATATTAAGAGTTTTGTTATTAATTTTTTTTAACTAAGATTAATTAAAATAAAATTTTTAAAAAATAATATCAACTAATATATTATTTTAATAAAATTTTATGGAATAAATCATCAATTTCTTTTAGAAAAGATTTTTCATTTAACATAATGCATCAATTTAAAAAATAGTTATTATTATATATAAGGATAAACATGATATAGTCAAGGAAACATGGAGTTGTGTGATGTAAGACTTTAAAGGTAGTTGGCCAGCTTTAACTAACTACTAATTATAACTAGTGCAACAAAGTATTTGATATTGATGTTTTGAAAAGCAAATCTAATAGTCTAACTTACTTTGTTGGGTCTATTTGTTTGATAAAGCTCCTCGAAAATTTTTAGTTTTACTTTCTCAACTTTACCCCAATATCACGTGTAAGGATGTCTACATTTTGGCAGTGCGAATGGTTTCTAGGCTCTTAGCTAGGTTATGGAAAAATGGAACAAGTCTCATATATAGTTCTTCACTTCTTCCTTCATCAGCATTACCAATCAAAAAAGAACGAAGGCTATCAATCTAAATTTTTAAGTATAAATCTATGATATATGCAAAACCTTTATCCTTCTCTATTAGCTTTGAATTGATTATTGATTTTTTATACAACAAACCTTTAAGGTTAATTAACTTAAGAGCAAATATATTTTTTTCTTAAATCATTTTTAAAAAATATTTGAAAATTATATAAACATATTTAACCCTTTAGTTTTCTCAAAACCATATGTTTTGAACTCTTTTAAAGTACTGTTAAAGCAATTTTTAAGCAAACAAAGCACATGTATCAATGCAGTATCGATATTAGTATCAATACTTGTACTGATATTGAAATTCTCGTAACTAGTGGTTTCGAAGGCCAAAACAATATTGGCACATTACTTACGGTATTCAATACAATGAATCAATACTTTACATTAAAGCATAGATACTTTACCTTGCAACAATTAAATTTTTCAAAGTTTATTAAAGGAGCTATCCATATGATATCGATACTCTGTCACATGAATATGTTATACAACATGATTTTCAATCATCCAATGATTTTTTTCCACTGTAATTAATGCCAAACAATGATAATTCATAAGCTATAAATTAAGGTCCATAACACTTCAAGGAAAAAAAGATATAAGAGATTCATCAAGAAACCAAAAGAGAAAGTCACAATTCTTCATTTTCATTAAAGCTCTCATTTGTTATCAATTTTTGTATACTTTGTATCCATCTTAGTTAAATTTATATCTTCATTTTTTAGCTTAAACATAGCAAACACATTCCTACTAGAGGATTCATATAGTTTGCCAGCAAATTCTCTTATCACAAAAGCTATATGAATTTAAAAAATTTACTTAGGAATTTAAGTAAAATTCCTAAGAAGACTAGAGATTTCAATTTTAGCCTTGAAAGATAAGGATTGTATACCTTAGCTAGAGGTAGTTTTCGCTAGTGAACTATGGGAATCACTTTGGCAAGCAAATGCTTAGAAGAAAAGACGTATGTGCCGAATTGAATGACCAAACTTTTATATGTCAAGTGTTTAATTCTCATACAAATTCTTGTTAAAATTGTTAAAAATTTTATAAAACAATTCACCCCTCTTTTTTTTCAATCCTTGCTTAAGCTAATAATTAGTAGCAGAGCTTTGATCTTTTTTATATGCTTAAACACCTTGAAAAAATATCCTGTCCATAACCCAAAATGATGCAAAGTGCAAACATGATGCTCAAGGCTCTAAAACTCTCATAGGATCAGGAAAACATGTCTTATAGCCTTTGAGTCAAGCTCAAATTCTATAGGTCTTAAAGGTCATTCCATCATGAGATCTCTTCTCTATAATGGTGACAATTATTATTACTAAAAAATAAGGATGATGCTCTTCATGCAAGCCAATGACTATGAGGTGTGAAAAGTGATCACAAATGAACCACTCATCTTTAAGAAAAGAATTGAAGAAATCATATTGCCAAAAGAAGAAGATAAGTGGGATGAATAAGACATCAAAATGACAAAAATCAATGGCAATGCTACACATACTCTATTTTGTACTTTTGGACCAAATAAGTAGAATAATGTTTCTCTTTATGGTAATGCCAAACAAATATGAGATAAGTTGACAATCATCTATAGGGAGACAAATCAAGTCAAGGAATTCAAGATTAGCATGCTCACCTTTAGCTAAGATTTGTCCAAGATAAAGCCAAAAGAAAGCATTAAAAAGATATCCAATCAATTTATGGATTTCATCAATGGTTAAGGCTCCTAGGAAGACTATTCCAACATGGAGATGGTAAAGAAGCTTATAAATAGTTTTTTAAAATTATAAGAAGCAAAGGTGACCCATATTGAAGAATCAAAAGATCCAAACACACTCTCCTTCGATGAACTCATAGGCTCTCTCTCAACTTATGAATTAAAAATTAAACATGGTTAAGAGCTAACAAAGAAAGCTAGTATTGCTTTTAATTAAACCACTTAAAGTGCAAAGCAAAAGATGAAGAGGTTGACAAAGATAAAGAAATGTCCATATTTGCAAAGAGTTTATAAGTTCTTGGGGATGAACAAAGAAAGAAGGCCTCAAATAAGAGAAATGGCGAAGAAAGAATCAAGCAAGAAAGAAAAAAAAAACCCCATCATATGTTTTGAATACAAGAAACTAGGTCAAATCAAAATTGAATGTCCAATGTGTAAGAAACAAAATCCAAAAAAGAAAAAGGAAAAAAGCTATGATGGCTACATGGAATGGTGATAAATTTGACAATGATAATGATGATGATGAAATAACCAACCTATGTGTCATGGTTCTTGATGAGCCTAAGTTATCTTTTAATTCTAGTCCATTCATTTTTGATAAATTCCAAGATGCCTTTAATGATTTAGCTTTAAAGCTTGAGATTGTGAATTTAAAATATAGGAAAATGATTCAAAACTAAAAGAAGAAAATGATTAATAACGATTTTGAAAAAAAAAATGGTTAGTTAAACATTGAAGTTAATGACTTGAATAAAAATAATACAAACTTGCCTATTCTAGATTTTATATGGGCCATCAAAAGCTCAATGACATGCTTGAAATTCAAAGAGGTTTTTTTGATAAAATGGTTTTTGTTATAACGGAATTGAAAAGGAAACTCCTTTTAAGAAATTTATTTATGAAAATGAGCAAATTATACAATGCATCTAGCATGTGTACTCATTATGATAAACTGGTCATTCAATTCAATCTTGTCCCTTGAAAGTTGTCACTTAAAGAGCTAAACTCACTACTCATTGTGATAAATTGGGTCATTCAATTCAATCTTGTTCCCTGAAAGTTGTCACTTATAGAGCTAAACTCACTAAAAGTGTGTAAATTCCTAAAAGAGCTAAAACATCTCAAGATAAGCAGACTAAAATGAAGTGCATCCTTAAAGACACAAGAATTACGAACACAAATACTCAAGGACACAAGAAAATTTTGAAGGGATGCGAATCCCATTAGAGTCCACCTTGTAAATGTATTGGATTTCAAAAATGAACAAAATAAAGAGAAAAGAATAGTGGAAGATGTAAACACAAAAAAGCCTAAACTTCTCTGTGGATCTTTAGAGAAGGACTATATGTAGTAAACTTTAAAATTTTTAATAGAATTTAAACAACCATCTATGTAAAGATTACTTTGATTTCATATGTCAAAACTTAAAGGTGGCAGCTTAGGCTTTTAAAAAGGATCTTTGAGATCACGAGTAGAACAGATAGTTATTGAAATCTTTTAAAGGCCTGATGGTTCTTTAGTGCTAGCTAGAAGGCTCGTTAAGCCTTAATTGAAAGTTAATTATCATTCTTGTATCAATTAAAAACCAGAACAAAAGAATGAGGAGGATTGCGCCAACCATAAAGAAACATAAAGGGAGGCGCCATCTTAGGGAGGCTGAGGAAATGGAGAAAATCAATGAGAAACTTTTTCTTTAGCCAAAATAAGTTCTCAATAGATTCTTTAATCTGATCTCTCAAAAATTAATTTATAGTTTTTCTAACCCACCATATCTTTATATACTAGCTTAATCAAACTCTGAGTTGGATTTAGGATGGAAAAGTTTTAACCTAACTACAACTCCCAAAAACAAGTGAAACTCTTTCTCTTTGTTTTAATTAAATTAATTGATTAGCTTTTTCTTCCTAGCAATGGCATAATTTCCCATCTAATTGCGCTATGGAATTTGGTCCAGCACACTTAATCCAATAGACCAGGCTTGTTGGTGCAATGGGGGAATAATAGGCCAAATTGTGTTTCCATGAGTTTAGTTCTATAATTTAAACTCCATATTTATCTTAATAAATAATATTCATCTAATAAATATAATTATCTAATAATTATAAAATTAGATAGATAAATTGAAAACTCTTTTATCTAATATATACATCTCTATAGATTTTATCTTAATAAAATCTTTAATTTATTTAAAACTCTTTTAACTTAATTTTAATCTTGTTTAAAATTAATTATCAAATAATTAACATTACAAGAGTATTCAAAGGGATTATAGACTAATAAATGGGATAAAAATTTTGAATCATAATCAAATCACTAGTTTAGTTGAAATCTTATTTCAATTAGGACTAAACTTATCCTTGACACTGTATGTCCTAATTTAGACATTTTCTTAATAATACAATATCATTTATCATGTCTTAATTAAAAAAAAAAATCGAGAATCCACAAATCTAATTTTTGTCTCTAATAAATCTTGAATTAAACTATTCAACTAAATCCTCCATCCATGTTACCTTTTATTTAATTAAATAAATTATATTTAATTAAATCTTGGCTTTTATCTAACAAATCCATCTTATTATGTGTGACTCATTAGGTTTCCAACATATTGGCAATGAACATGATTCATTATATCCATAGATTAAGATCAGAATCTACCAACCCATTATGACCACTTAAAATTTGAAACGTCAACGTGACCTTATTGAAAAGACTATCTCTTCAATCTAAAGCCCTCAATGACTCCTAATAGGTTAGGGGTGAGGTGAGGGGCTTTCTATCTTTGGTAGTTAGTGGTTGGCTTTTGCGATTCTTGTGCATTAAGATAACTCAACTCGTGACTCTTGTCATGCCTTTTTTTTCTCTTTCTGATGATATTCTAATTTTTTTGTTTTCGCTAAAATCTTTACTTTTTTTTTTTTGGTTTTATTATTTTCTTTCTCAAACACACGCAATGAAATCTAAGCCTTATTCACTTTTATAAAGGCAATAGGCTATCTTTGTAAATGAATGCAAACTTAGATTATATGTGATATCTTATTCTATAGAGATAGAAATGGATCTTGTTGTGTTCTGGAATCAAAGAAAGATAAGATGTTGAAAAAGGCTCTTATGTTGTAACTTGAAATAAACGTTTCTCTTTATCTAGAAAGGAATAGAATATTAATTTATTCCTAGGAACAAGAAGATT
>JBBYHM010017193.1:0-10901 GCA_038381775.1 Adansonia rubrostipa
CCATGAAATGAGACAGACTTGGATACTCGTAATTAGCTCCATTCTTTTTGTTATGGGCACTACAATCATGTTCTCCTTATTGGGATCATGATATTGATGCCTTGGATTTACAGGAAAAGTTTTGCTTTCCACCATTTTCCTTATAATCAAAGTTCATCTATGAAATGAGACAAACTTAGATACTCGTAATAATCTCTATTCTTTTTGTTATGGGCACAACAATCATGTTCTCCTCATTAGGATGCACGATATTGATACTTTGGATTTGCAAGAAAAGTTTTTTCTTTCCACCATTTTCCTTATATTCAAAGTTCACCCGTGAAATGAGATAAACATGGATACTCGTAATAATCTCCATTCTTTTTGTTATGGGCACTACAATCGTGTTCTCCTTATTGGGATGCGTGAAAATGATGCTCCAGATTTGGAAGAAAAGCTTTTCTTTCCACCATTCTCCTTATAATTAAAGTTCATCCGTTAAATGAGACCAACTTGGATACTCATGATAATCTCTATTCTTTTTGTTATGGGCACTACAATCATGTTCTCCTCATTGGGATACATGATATTGATGCTTTGGATTTGCAAGAAAAATTTCTCTTTCCACCATTTTCCTTATAATCAAAGTTCATCTATAAAATGAGACAAACTTGGATACTCATAATAATCTCCATTCTTTTTGTTATGAGCACTAAAATCATTTTCTCCTCGTTGGGATGCACGATATGGATGCTGTGGATTAGCAAGAAAAGCTTTTCTTCCCATAATTTTCCTTACAATCAAAGTTCATTTGTGAAATGAGACAAGCTTAGATGCTCGTAGTAATCTCCATTCTTTTTATTATTGGCACCACAATCATGTTCTCTTCGTTGGGATGCTCAATATTGTTACTCTAGATTTGCAAGAAAATCTTTTCTTTCCACCATTTTCCTTATAATCAAAGTTCATCCGTGAAATGGGACAAAGTTGGGTACTTGCAATAATCTTTTTTTTTTTTGTTATGGGCACTACAATCGTGTTCTTCTTGTTGGGATGCACGTTATTGGTGCTCTAGATTTGCGCTTTCCTTACAATCAAAGTTCATCAGTGACTTGAGACAAACTTAGATGCTTGTAATAATCTCCATTCTTTTTATTATGGGCACTACAATCATGTCCTCCTCATTGGGATACACGATATTGGTGCTTTGGATTTGCAGGGAAAGCTTTTCTTTCCACCATTTTTTGTATAATCAAAGTTCATCTGTGAAATAAGACAAACTTGGATACTTGTAATAATCTCCATTCTTTTTGCTATTGGCACAACAATCATTTTCTCCACATTGGGATACTTGATCTTGATGCTTTGGATTTGAAAGAAAAGCTTTTCTTTCCACCATTTTCCTTATTGTCAAAGTTCATCTGTGAAATGAGATGAACTTGGATACTCGTAATTTGCTCCATTTTTTTTGTTATGGGCACTATGATCATATTCTCCTCATTGGGATTCATGATATTGATGCTTTGGATTTGCAAGAAAAGTTTTTCTTTTCACCATTTTCCTTATAATCAAAGTTCATCCGTGAAATAAGACAAACTGGGATACTCATAATAATCTCCATTCTTTTTGTTATGGGCACAACAATCATGTTCTCCTCATTGGGATACACGATATGGGTGCTTTGGATTAGCAAGAAAAGCTGTTCTTTCTACCATTTTTCGTGTAATCAAAGTTCATCTGTGAAATGAGGGAAACTTGGATACTCATAATAAGCTTCACACTTTTTGCTATTGGCACAACAATCATGTTCCTCTTGTCGGGATACACGTTATTGATGCTTTGGATTTGTAAGAAATGCTTTCAACCATTTTCCTTATAATCAAAGTCCATCCGTGAAATGAAACAAAGTTGGATACTCGTAATAATATCCATTCTTTTTGTTATTGGCACCATAACAATGTTGTCCACGCTAGGATACAATATATTGATGCTTTGGATTTGCAAGAAAAGCTTTTCTTTTCACCTTTTTCCTTATAACTAATGTTCCTCCATGAAATGAGACAAACATGGACACTTGTGATAATCTCCATTCTTTTTGATATGGGCACTACAATCATGTTTTCCTTGTCGGGATGCGCGATATTAATGCTCTGGATTTGCAAGAAAAGCTTATCTTTCTGCCATTTTCCTTACAATCAAAGTTCATCTATGAAATGAGACAAACTTAGATGCTCGTAACAATCTCCATTCTTTTTGTTATGACCACTACAATCATGTTATTCTCATTGGGATGCACGATATTGATGCTCTGGATTACCAAGAAAAGCTTTCTTTCCCACCATTTTCCTTACAATTAAAGTTTATCCATGAAATAGGACAAACTTAGATGCTCATAATAATCTCTATTCCTTCTGTTATGGCCACTACAATCATGTTCTCCTCGTTGGGATGCATGATATTGATGCTTTGATTTGCAAGAAAAGCTTTTCTTTCCACCATTTTACTTACAATCAAAGTTCATCTGTGAAACGAGACAAACTTGGATGCTCGTAATCATCTCCATTCTTTTTATAATGAGCACTATAATCATGTTCTCCTCATTGGGATGCACGATATTGATGCTATGGATTAGCAAAAAAAGCTTTTCTTCCCTCCATTTTCCTTACAATCAAAGTTCATCTGTGAAATGAGACAAACTTAGATGCTCGTAATGATCTCCATTTTTTTTGTTATGGGCACTACAATCATGTTCTCTTCGTTGGGATGCACGATATTGTTGCTCTAAATTTGCAAGAAAAGCTTATCTTTCCACCATTTTCCTTACAATCAAAGTTCATCAGTGAAACGAGATAAACTTAGATTCTCGTAATAATCTCCATTCCTTTTGTTATGAGCAGTACAATCATGTTCTCCTAGTTGGGCTGCACGATATTGATGCTCTAGATTAGCAAGAAAAGCTTTTCTTTCCACCATTTTTCTTACAATCAAAGTTCATATGTGAAATAGGACAAACTTAGATGCTCGTAATAATCTTCATTCTTTTTGTTATGGCCACTACAATCATGTTCTCCTTGTTGGGATGCATGATATTGAAGCTTTGGATTTGCAAGAAAAGCTTATCTTTCCACCATTTTCCTTACAATCAAAGTTCTTTCGTGAAACGAGACAAACTTAGATGCTCGTAATAATCTCCATTCTTTTTGTTATGGCCACTACAATCATGTTCTCGTTGGGATGCATGATATTGATGCTTTGCATTTGCAAGAAAAGCTTATCTTTCCACCATTTTCCTTACAATCAAAGTTCATCCATGAAACAAGACAAACTTGGATTCTCATAATCATCTCCATTCTTTTTGTTATGGGCACTACAATTATGTTCTTCTTGTTGGGATACATGATATTGGTGCTCTGGATTTCCAAGAAAAGCTTTTATTTTCACCATTTTCCTTACAATTAAAATTCATCCGTGAAATTAGACTAACTTAGATGCTCGTAATAAGCTTCATTCTTTTCTTTACAATCAAAGTTTATCCGTGAAATGAAACAAACTTTGATGCTCATAATAATCTCCACTCTTTTTGTTATGGCACTGCAATTGTGTTCTCCTCGTTGGGATGCACGATATTGTTGCTCTGGATTGGCAAGAAAAGCATTTCTTTCCACCATTTTCCTTATATTTAATGTTCCTCCATGAAATGAGACAAACATGGATACTTGTAATAATCTCTATTCTTTTTGTTATAGGAACCACAATCATGTTCTCCTTATTGGGATGCACATTATTGATGCTCTAGATTTGCAAGAAAAGCTTATCTTTCCTCCATTTTCCTTACAATCAAGGTTCATCCATGAAATGAGACAAACTTGGTTGCTCGTAATAATTCAGTTCTTTTTGATATGGGCACTACAATCATGTCCTTCTTGTTGGGATACACGATATTGGTGCTCTGGATTTGCAAGAAAAGCTTTTATTTCCACCATTTTCCTTATAATCAATGTTCATCTGGGAAATGAGGTAAACTTGGATACTCGAAATAATCTCCATTCTTTTTGTTATTGGCACTATAATCACTTTCTCCCTATTGGGATACACGATATTGATGCATTGAACTTGCATGAAAAGCTTTCCTTTCCACCATTTTCCTTATAATTAAAGTTTATCCATGAAATGAGACAAACTTTGATACTCATAATAATCTCGATTCTTTTTGTTATTGGCACTGCAATCATGTTCTTCACATTAGGATACATGATCTGGATGCTTCGAATTTGCAGGAAAAGCTTTCTTTCCACCATTTTCCTTCTAATCAAAGTTCATCTGTGAAATGAGACAAACTTGGATACTCGTAATCATCTCTATTCTTTTTGTTATGAGCACTACAATCATGTTCTCCTCGTTGGGATGCACAAAATTGATGCTCTGGATTAGCAAGAAAAGCTTTTCTTTCCTCCATTTTCCTTACAATCAAAGTTCATTTGTGAAATGAGACAAACATGGATACTTGTAATTATCTCCATTCTTTTTGTTATGGGAACCACAATCATGTTCTCCTTGTTGGGATGCATGATATTGATGCTCTAGATTTGCAAGAAAAGCTTATCTTTCCTCCGTTTTTCTTACAATCAAATTTCATCCATGAAACAAGATAAACTTGGTTGCTCATAATAATCTTCGTTCCTTTTGTTATGGGCACTACAATCATGTCCTTCACATTAGGATACACGTCTGGATGCTTCGAATTTGCAAGAAAAGCTTTCTTTCCACCATTTTCCTTCTAATCAAAGTTCATCTGTGAAATGAGACAAACTTGGATACTCGTAATCATCTCTATTCTTTTTGTTATGAGCACTACAATCATGTTCTCCTTGTTGGGATGCACAATATTGATGCTCTGGATTAGCAAGAAAAACTTTTCTTCACTCCATTTTCCTTACAATCAAAGTTCATTCGTGAAATGAGACAAACATGCATACTTGTAATTATCTCTATTCTTTTTGTTATGGGAACCACAATCATGTTCTCCTTATTGGGATGCATGATATTGATGCTCTAGATTTACAAGAAAAGCTTATCTTTCCTCCATTTTCCTTACAATCAAAGTTTATCCATGAAACAAGACAAACTTGGTTGCTTATAATAATCTTCATTCTTTTTGTTATGGGCACTACAATCATGTCCTTCTTGTTGGGATGCACGATATTGGTGCTATGGATTTGCAAGAAAAGAGTTTCTTTCCACCATTTTCCTTATAATAAATGTTCATCTGTGAAATCAGATAAACTTGGATACTCGAAATAATCTCCATTCTTTTTGTTATGGGCACTACAATCATTTTCTCCCCATTGGGATACACGATATTAATGCATTGGACTTGCATGAAAAGCTTTCGTTTTCACTATTTTCCTTATAATCAAAGTTCATCAATGAAATGAGACAAACTTTGATACTCGTAATAATCTCGATTCCTTTTGTTATTGGCACTACAATCATGTTCTCCACATTAGGATACATGATCTAGACGCTTTGGATTTGCAAGAAAAGCTTTCTGTCCACCATTTTACTTCTAATCAAAGTTCATTAGTGAAATGAGACAAACTTGGATACTCGTAATCATCTCCATTCTTTTTGTTATGAGCACAGCAATCATGTTCTCATTGGGATGCTCTAGATTAGCAAGAAAAGCTTTTCTTCCCACCATTTTCCTTACAATCAAAGTTCATCCATGAAATGAGACAAACATGGATACTTGTAATAATCTCCATTCTTTTTGTTGTGGGAACCATAATCATGTTCTCCTTGTTGGGATGCATGATATTGATGCTCTAGATTTGCAAGAAAAGCTTATCTTTCCTCCATTTTCCTTACAATCAAAGTTTATCCATGAAATGGGATAAACTTGGATGCTCGTAATAATCTCTATTCTTTTTGTTATGGGCACTACAATCATGTTCTCCTCATTAGGTTGCATGATATTATTGCCCTGGATTTGCAAGAAAAGCTTTTCTTTGCACCATTGTCCTTCTAATCAAAGTTTATCCATGATATGAGACAAACTTGGATAGTTGCAATAATCACTATTTTTTTTGTTATGGGCACTACAATCACATCCTTCTTATTGGGATGCACGATAATGGTGCTCTGGATTTGCAAGAAAAACTTTTCTTTCCCCCATATTCCTTATAATCAAAGATCATCCATGAAGTGAGACAAACTTGGATACTCTGAATAATCTGCATTCTTTTTATTATGGGCACTACAATCACGTTCTCCTTATTAGGATACACGATATAGATGCATTGCACTTGCAAGAAAAGCTCAAAGTTTATCCATTAAATGAGACAAACTTTGATACCCATAATAATCTTGATTTTTTTTGTTATTTGCACTACAATCAAGTTTTGCACATTAGGATACACGATCTGGATGCTTTAGATTTGCAAGAAAAGCTTTTTATTCCATCATTTTCCTTATAATCAAAGTTTATCTGTGAATTGAGACAAACTTGGATACACATAATAATTTCTATTTTTTTTGTTATTGGCACTACAATCATGTTGTCCTCATTGGGATACAAGATTTTGATGCTTTGGATTTGCAAGAAAAGCTTTTCTTTCCACCATTTTCCTTATAGTTAATGTTCCTCCAAGAAAAGAGACAAACATGGATACTCGTAATAATCTTTATTCTTTTTGTTATGGGAACTACAATCATGTTCTCGTTGGGATGCATGACATTGATGCCCTGGATTTGCAAGAAAAGCTTATCTTTCCATGATTTTCCTTACAATCAAAGTTCATTCATGAAATGAGACAAACTTGGATGCTTGTAATAATCTCCATTCTTTTTTTTATGACCACTGCAATCATGTTCTCCTTATTACAATGCACGATATTGATGCTCTGGATTAGCAAGAAAAGCTTTTCTTCCCACCATTTTCCTTACAATTAAAGTTCATCCCTGAAATGAGATAAACTTAGATGCTCACAATAATCTCTATTCTTTTTGTTATGGGCACTACAAACATGCTCTCCTTATTGGGATGCATGATATTATTGCTCTAGATTTGCAAGAAAAGCTTTAATTTCCACCATTTTCCTTATAATCAAAGTTCATCTGTGAAATAAGACAAACTTGGATACTTGCAATAATCTCATTTTTTTTTTGTTTTGGGCACTACAATCATGTTCTTCTTGTTCGGATGCATGATATTACTGCTTTGGACTTGCAAGAAAAGCTTTTCATTCTGCCATTTCCTTTACAATCAACATTTGTCTATGAAATGAGATAAACTTAGACGCTCATAACAATCTCCATTCTTTTTGTTATAGGCACCACAATCATGTTCTCCTCGTTGAGATGCACGATATTGTTGCTCTGGATTTGTAAAAAGAGCTTTTCCTTCCACCATTGTCCTTATAATCAAAGTTCATTTATGAAATGAGACAAACTTGGATACTTGCAATAATCTCTATTCTTTTTGTTAAGGGCACTACAATCAAGTTCTTCTTGTTGGGATGCACGATATTAGTGCTCTAGATTTGCAAGAAAAGCTTTTCTTTCCACCATTCTCCTTATAATCAAAGTTTATGTGTGAAATGAGGTAAACTTGAATACTCGAACTAATCTCCATTCTTTTTGTTATGGGCACTATAATCATTTTCTCCTCATTCGGATACGCGATATAGATGCATTGGACTTGCAAAAAAAGCTTTTCTTTCCGCCATTTTCCTTATAATCAAAGTTCATCCATGAAATGACACAAACTTTGATACTCGTAATAATCTCAATTTTTTTTATTATTGGCACCATAATCATGTTGTCCACATTAGGATACACGATCAGATGCTTTAGATTTGCAAGAAAATCTTTTCTTTCCACTATTTTCCTTATAATCAAAGTTTATCCGTGAATTGAGACAAACTTGGATGCTCGTAACAATTTCCATTTTTTTTGTTATTGGCACTGCAATCACGTTGTCCACGTTGGGTTACAAGATTTTGATGCTTTGGATTTGTAAGAAAAGCTTTTCTTTCCACCATTTTCCTTATAATTAATGTTCCTCCATGAAATGGGACAAACATGGATACTCGTAATAATCCCTATTCTTTTTGTTATGAGCACTATAATCATGCTTTCCTCGTTGGGATGCACGATATTGATGCTTTGGATTAGCAAGAAAAGCTTTTCTTCCTACCATTTTCCTTACAATCAAAGTTCATCCATGAAAAGAGACAAACTTAGATGCTGGTAATAATCTCCATTCTTTTTTTTATGGGCACTACAATCATGTTTTCCTCGTTGGGATGCATGATATTGTTGCTCAAGATTTTCAAGAAAAGCTTTTCTTTCCACCATTTTCCTTATAATTAAAGTCCATCCATAAAAAAAGACAAACTTGGATACTTGCAATAATCTCCCCTTTTCGTTATGGGCACTACAATCATGTTCTACTTGTTGGGATGCATGATATTGGTGCTCTGGATGTGCAGGAAAAACTTTTCTTTCTGCCATTTCCCTTACATTCAAAGTTCATCCATGAAATGAGACAAACTTAGATGCTCATAATAATCTCCATTCTTTTTCTTATGGGCACTACAATTATGTTCTCCTCATTGGGATACATGATATTGTTGCTCTGGATTTGCAAGAAAAGCTTTTCTTTCCACCATTTTCCTTATAATCAAAGTTAATCCATGAAATGAGACAAACTTGGATACTTGCAATAATCTCTGTTCTTTTTGTTATGGGCACTACAACCATGTTCTTCTTGTTGGGATGCATGATATTGGTGCTCTGGATTTGCAACAAAACTTTTCTTTCCACCATTTTCCTTAAAATCAAAGTTCATCCGTGAAATGAGATAAACTTGGATATTCAAAATAATCTCCATTCTTTTTATTATGGGCACTACAATCATTTTCTCCTCATTTGGATACACGATATTGATGCATTGTACTTGCATGAAAAGCTTTTCTCTCCACCATTTTCCTTATAATCAAAGTTCATCCATGAAATGAGACAAACTTTGATACTTAAAATAATCTCGATTATTTTTGTTATTGGCACTACAATCACATTCCCCACATTAGGATACATGATTTGGATGCCTTGGATTTATAAGAAAAGCTTTTCTTTTCACCATTTTCCTTATAATCAAAGTTCATCCATGAAATAAGATAAACTTGGATATTTGTAATAATCTCGATTAGTTTTGTTATTGGCACTACAATCACATTGTCCATGTTTGGATAAAAGATTTTGATGCTTTGGATTTGCAAGAAAAGGCTTTCCTTCAATCATTTTCCTTATAATTAATGTTCCTCCATGAAATGATAAAGACATGGATACTCGTAATAATCTCCATTCTTTTTGTTATTAGCACTACAATCATGTTCTCCTCGTTGCGATGCCTGATATGGATGCTTTGGATTTGCAAGAAAAGCTTATCTTTCCACCATTTTCCTTACAATCAAAGCTCATCCGCGAAATGAGACAAACTTGGATGCTCATAATAATCTCCATTCTTTTTGTTATGGGCATTACAATCATGTTCTCCTTGTTGGGATGCATGATATTGATGCTCTGGATTAACAAGGAAAGCTTTTCTTTCCACCATTTTCCTTACAATCAAAGTTCACCCGTGAAAGAGAGAAACTTGGATGCTCGCAATAATCTCCATTCTTTTTGTTATGGGCACTACAATTATGTTCTCCTCGTTAGGATGCATGATATTGATGCTCTGGATTAAAAAGAAAAGCTTTTTTTTTCCACCATTTTCCTTACAATCAAAGTTCACCCGTGAAATGAGACAAACTTGGATGCTCATAATCATCTCCAATCTTTTTGTTATGGGCACTATAATCATGTTCTCCTTGTTGGGATGCATGATATTGATGCTCTAGATTAGCAATAAAAGCTTTTTTTTCCACTATTTTCCTTATAATCAAAGCTCATCCGTGAAATGAGATAAACTTGGATGCTCCTAATAATCTCCATTCTTTTTTGTTATGGGCACTACAATCATGTTCTCCTCATTGAGATGCATGATATTGTTGCTTTGGATTTGCAAGAAAACTTTTTTTTCCACCATTTTCCTTATAATCAAAGTTCATCCATAAAATGAGACAAACTTGGATACTTGCAATAATCTCTATTCTTTTTGTTATGGTCACTACAATAATGTTCTTGTTGTTTGGATGCACGATATTGATGCTCTAGGTTTGCAAGAAAAGTTATTTTTTCCACCATTTTCCTCATAATCAAAGTTTATCCATGAAATAAGATAAATTTGGCTACTCGGAATAATCTCCATTCTTTTTGTTATGGGCACTACAATCATTTTCTCCTCATTGGGATACGCGATATTGATGCATTGGACTTGCAAGAAAAGCTTTTTTTCCACCATTTTCCTTATATTCAAAGTTCATCTTTGAAATAAGACAAGCTTTGATACTCTCAATAATCTCTATTCTTTTTTTATTGGCACTACAATCATGTTCTCCACTTTGGGATACAAGATCTGGATGCTTTAGATTTGTAAGAAAAGTTTTTCTTTCCACCATGTTCCTTATAATCAAAGTTCATCCGTGAAATGAGCCAAATATAGGTACTTGTAATAATCTGCATTCTGTTTGCTATTGGCACAACATTTGTGTTCTCCATATTGGGATACACGATCTTGATGCTTTTGATTGTAAGAAAAGCTTTTCCTTTCACCATTCTCCTTATTATCAAAGTTTATCCGTGAAACGAGACAAACTTGGATTCTCATAATAATTTGCATTCTTTTGGTTATTGGCACTATAGTCATGTTCTCCTCATTTCAAGACGCGATATTGATGTTTTGGATTTGCAAGAAAAGCTTTTCTTTCCACCATTTTTCTTATAATCAAAGTTCATCCGTGAAATGAGACAAACTT
>JBBYHM010017204.1:0-10899 GCA_038381775.1 Adansonia rubrostipa
AATAAAAATGCCTTACAATTATTCCCTAAATGTTTGTGCCTTTTTTCTTGAGTCAAAACCTTGAGTGGTATGATCAACAGGCTGTTTCATCATCCCAAACTACTCCGGGGCTATGCAAATGAGTTCGTGATGCTCATGCCACTCTTTCCCTTCAGTCATAGACATTTGAACATCGATGACTCGAGTTTGGACCCGTAGACATAAAAAAATGAGAAATATCCCCTGCTTTGCCTTGTCCCTCGCTGGCAGCACTGCTATTACAAATTGAAAAGTCATGTTAAAATCTCAAACAATTTGCAGTGAATTTTATCATATTTTTCTTAGAAAGTGTGTCAAAATACCTTTAAAATAAGGTCTTGTTCATCTTGGATTAGTCTGAATGAGAAAGTAATAATTTTTCAAATCTAAACTATCTAGAACCTCTGGAATCTGGATATGTATTCTGGTTGGGCATTTCAGACCCACTAAATGATTTTTCCAAAATTTTCAAACATTTTTCCTAAAATATTCATGAAATTCCTTTTCAGAAAGGTATCACTTGCAATTTTTTGATACCAAATAAGTCTGGAATTATTTTTCAAAGTTTAACACACCTTGTTCATTGTATGCTCTGCCAGCAGCAAAATTGATCCAAATTTGAAAATTTGTTCTCTTAGAAAGTGACTTTTAGGGATAGTGGGAATATTTTTAGGATGATCCTCATCGAGTCACCTTTCTAACGGTATCTTGTCCACCTTCTAAATCTTTGAAACCAATTTAGAATAAATTTGGGAAGCAGGATAGTGCAATGCTGTCCCCTATTTTTGGTCATAGTCAAAATAAGTTGTTTTCCCAAATTTTGTCTCAAGACATTCGAATGTCTCTGTATCACCCCGATCAGACTTGAGAACATACTTTAACATCCCACAAGCTCATATCAAGGCGTAAACATATTCTACATCTTTACCATCCTCATTCACAATAAATCTTTTTGCTAAAAATTGTCGAATGCTCACCCATTTTCTAAATCATGAAGTTTTGTCATCCACGGGGATACTCCAACCCCGCCTTTCCGAGGGGACACTCCAACCCCATCTTTCCAAAGTGATACTCTAACCCTATCTTCCAACTACACTTAATCTTTTCTTTTCTTTTTCCTTCTCGAACTTTTATGAATACGTCAAACAAACCTTGTTTAATCAAGAAACCCATATACATCTCGAAAATGGTCGATTCGGTTATTCCTAGACAATCGATGCCAATAGCGAGATAAATTCCAGTAGTCCACCCATTTTCTTTATCATTGCATTGAATGATCTATG
Organism: Adansonia rubrostipa; assembly: GCA_038381775.1. NCBI lineage: Eukaryota > Viridiplantae > Streptophyta > Magnoliopsida > Malvales > Malvaceae > Adansonia > Adansonia rubrostipa. Next base: position 1,302 of record JBBYHM010017204.1, read on the forward strand.
TTATGTTATTTCATTTGTTATCTTACCAACATGATTTCTTTGTGATGCTTATTTGCATTCATGTTTTCAAAATTTTTCCAAATAAAATTAAAGGTAATGTTCCACATGGGTATCTCTCCAGTGCCCAAAGTGGAACATTTCATTTTCAAAGTAAATCCAGAGGTCATTTTTATTGAAAATCTCTATATTCCCCATCTCTCCGGGGCATATATGAGATTAAATCTTTGCCATCAAAACTTGGATCATTTCTATAAGATTCATGCATTCGAAGAGGGTTATATCAAAATAGTGACAAGTTAAGATCGAAAGAGTCAAAACCGAGTAAGACATGGCTAGTAAGGTATCGATTTCGGGTGTCGTAAAGAGGTTCGTACCTCATTGTACGTAACCAACTCCCGAACCCAAGGATGAATCTTTGTACTACATAGACCATGGGATCGATGTTTTGAGTTTCGTAACTCAAAACATAGGTTTCAATAGGCATCCGATCATGCCTAGCCTTAAATGATCGGTGGCAACTCTAAGTGTTGGCCATTTTGTGATGGTCATCCGAGACCAATAAGACGAGCGATTCATCTTATGGTCTCTTTCACTGTACCATAAGTCGAGAATCCATACATTCTCGTTCTCATTACATCACCAAAGAAAAGTCTCGATTAAAAAGATATTTCCAAGTCAGGAAAATATTTTAAGTCATACGCACTCATATAGCCATGAGGATCCACTCAGGGGTACGTTACGACAGATTGGCGACACCACTGGGGATAGTATAGTGAGTTAGGCAAATAACTAGCCATGTCTTGCTATGTTCCCGGTTCTTTCAGCTTTCAGTTATTGTTTAACCATGATCCTTTTATCATTTTGTCATCTAATTTTTTGTTTGACATGATTTTCAGGATTATCTTATTATTTTTTGAATAATCATTAGCTTAATAAAAGTGGTAATACAGACGTAAACAAAAAGGTTTGATCACTTCCCCATCACACACCATGCACTTGCATGTGCATTAGTGTCTCGCCAAACTCCATGGCGTGGTTACAACCTAATCATTAAGAGGAAATAAGCTATCTGCCTTCGTGAGTAACCCTTTGCATAGGCATGGCAATAACTTCCCAGATGTAAATTACCTATGTCTCTCGTGAGTAATTCTTCGTATTTGCATAGGGAAATACATCCAACGAATCAAACCCGTTCTACCAAACCCGCGATGGGTCTAGGATCAGGCTCCCTCGACTGTCCTTACCGGATGGAGGAGCAATTCGGATACCTATTTAGGCATCAACTTAAACCTTATATAGTGAGCCCTTCGAGCTACACCATGTCAAACCATACCAGAATGCTGCTAGAATACCCGGAGAATAGGGTCACTCGGGGAAACATTCCTAACCTTTACTCGTAATCACCATAATTATGTAGGTGACAATCAGTATACAATTGTCACTCGCATCTTCATTTTTATCATTTATCAAGACGTGCCATCGTGCTGCCCGAATGATGGCTAACTTTTGTACAAATAAGTGATGGTGAACAAAAAACATCGTTCACAATGTCTATACTGTAAAGTCATTATGCTGTTCGAGTCACGGCTTAACGCGCATCCGTACTAGTGGTGATAAACGAATATTACTACTGGTCAGTTATTTTTCCATCAAAATAAGATATTGCATCACCTCATAAATGGGCAAATTACATCCTGGCATGTTGATACGCTGCCTGTTTCTTGTCTCGCCACCTTGGTTGAGATATGCTATGAATTTTTTTCTAACATTCTCCAATTCCTTAATTTCTTACATTTGTCTCTTATACATTTGACCAACTTATTTCTTTTTTTATGTCCTGACGCATGCATCATCTCATCATCATTATCATGACCATCATCATTTTGGGACAATTGTTCTAGTTCGGTGTTCAGCAAGCGACCTTGTTGTGGCTCTATGAAAAAAGTTATTGATGAAGTTGTTCCAGGATTCAATTGTCTCCAATGCATATGCATATGCATGTTTGCTTTCATCTTTTCACACTTGCATCAATCATTCATTATCTTAACTCATTATTGCATCATAAACACTCATCAGTGAATACATTTTCAAGTAAAAATCTAATACAGGAGTTGCGCCATAAAAGTGCGAGGGACTTCGGGGTCAATCAGGAAAATGGAACTTAACATCCTGCATCGCTACAACACGCGACGTCGTAAATAAATCATGGAGAGTGATCATGAAGCTCGCATTAAGGGACTTGAGCTAATGGTTAAGGAATCACAAGACTAGATGCTCTGTCAGCAAAATGAAATGCAAGCTTAGATGGCGAGACTTGTGGAACTAATGACAGCCTTTATGAAAGAAAAAGGGCAAGCCAGCACTGTTGAAACAAGGAATGATCCTCCCAATGTTGAAAGTCCCCCTGCCAATAATCCAGAACCAGCCCAAGAGGAAACGAAACAAGAATAACGGCTCGCTCCTACACTTGCCGCTTAGGCTCCAGCAATCATCTACCTAAATCCCATTGTGGTAGGTCAGTTTATTCCCAGTACTCAAGGGGTGAACGCAGGAGTCTCATCAGTAGATTCGATAGCCTTTGACCATGAGGAATAAAAAAAAATAAAAGGTAAAAAGCCCACTATGACTACAGAAGAAGTGAGCAAATTTTAGCTACTAGAAAAATGCCTCCAAGCTATCGAGGGGACTGATAAGTTCAGAGCTCTTGACGCTCAGTCACTGTCTTTGGTGTCCAACCTTGTCATTCCCTTAAAGTTTAAAGTCTTAGAGTTTGAAAAGTTTAATGGAACCACTGATCCTGTTGTCTATATCTGAATGTACTTATGAAAGATGGCCGAGTATGAGAAAAACAAAAAGGTTCTCATCCATTACTTCTAGCATAGCCTCACTAGGGCAGTAGCTTGGTGGTATATCAAGCTAGACAATGTCAAAATCCAATCATGGGCTGACTTAGCTAAAGCCTTTCTAAATCAATACTAGCACGTATCGGATTGGGCATTGGATCAACTTTCCGTGATGAATTTTGAAAAGAGATCCACTGAACGTTTTAGGCAATATGCCCAAAGATAGAGAGAGGAAGCAGCCCTAGTCCAGCCTCCACTTACAGAAAAAGAGATAATGGTTACTTTCATTCACACCTTACGTGCTTCTTATTATGAGAAGCTTATAGGGAATGCCACCAAGAAATTCACAAAATTGGTTCTCGTTGGAGAAATGATCAATGCCATCATTAAAGTGGTAGAATGTCTGCTGGGGAAATAGCTGTATCGAGTAAAAAGCCCACTGCTGGTAAGAAGAAAGAAGAAGAGGCCAATGCTATAAATTATGTTGACTCATTTCAGCCAATACATCATTAAGCATCCAACCCTCGCTACTCAAGAAAGCCATGTTCTTACCATGTCACAATATCCCCTCAACCAATCTATGCCACAATTTATAACCCATCACTTGCAATCCCATCAGACCCACCACAAAGCTACCCTCCATAAGTCCACCAAAATACCAATCGAGCAATCAATAATGCACCCGGTAATCGAGGTGCAAATCAACCAAGACAACATTTTGATCCTATCCCTATGACCTATAAGGAGCTTTACCAAACCTTGCTCCAAAATCACTTAGTGGCTTCAATCTATGTCCTAGAAAAGAAGTCGCCATACCTGCCATGGTACAACCCTAATGCCCACTATGAATACCATGCTGGGGCAGCAGAGCATGGCATTGAAAATGACACGTATTTCAAACGAAATGTGCAAAATCTAATCAACGCAAAGGTCTTGCAGTTCGGGATGAACCAGGGACCAAATGTTACTGCCAATCCTTTACTAAACCACACTGAGCCAGCTACAAACATGATCGATACCGAGCCATAGACTTTATATCCCTCCACCAAGACTTGATTTTGATGACGGGGTCATGATGGAAGCCCTTGCACTTTTTTTGTCCCTTTATGTGATGTCAAGAAATGAAAACCTACCCGCCTTCGCATAAAAGTAGGTAGGTGTCCTATGTAAGGGGTATCTTTATCAAACATTATTAATGAAATGACTTTTGCATGTATCATTCCATATTGTGTGTCTAAATCACTTTTCAACCCTTTTGTCTCTATTAATCTTTTGCCCCTATTGTTATCCAAATCTTTTGGTTGTGTGTGCCTTTTACAACATCTATTTCCTCACCCTCTCAGGTGTCTTGAAGATAGTGACATGGATGTGTCTGATGGGTCTTTAAAGATCGATTTTGAATAGTTAATTTGCACTAGTGAAGTTGATTTTGAAAATTTTTTTGATGAAAGCTCCGTACCACCAGACCTCTTACAGTTCAAGATCTAGCATCATGATTCTATCCTTGTCACTTAAAGATGAATGGGGCAGTTAAGGCGGCCAACAAAAACATCAAAAGAATGGTTGAGAAAATGGCCAAAACTCACAAAGACTGGCATGAGAAGCTATTCTTTGCATTTCATGCCTATTGGACCTCAGTTCGCATTTCCACGAATGCTACCCCATTCTCCTTTTTCTATGGGATAAAGGTTGTATTGCGCATCAAAGTCAAAATCCCTTGTCTCAGAGTTTTGATGGAAACCAAACTTGGAAAGGCTGAACGGGTCAAGAACAGATATGACCAGCTCAATCTCATTGAGGAAAAACACATGAAGGCCATCTGCCATGGTCAAATGTATCAAAGGCGTATGATCAGAGCCCACGACAAAAAGATATGCACACGACAATTTCACCTAGGTGAATTGCTATTGAAAAAGATCCTCCCAATTCATAAAGGCATGCGGGCCAAATGGACCCCTAATTGGGAATGACCGTATATAGTAAAGCAAGCCTTCTCTAGAGGGGCCCTAATCCTGTCAGAAATGGACGGTAATGCCTTGCCCAACCCAATCAATTCAGATTCAGTCAAGAAATATTATATGTAGAAGGTGAAAACCTGAAAAGGTGTCTTTCAAAAAAAAACAAAAACAAAAAAATGAAAAAACAAAAAAAAAATAAAAAGGGGGTCTAGATGAAAATTCGAAAAGGACATCTAGGCAACCAACCCAATTACAGTTGAAAACCTGCAAGGGCAACTTAAGAAGATTAATTTTGATGGGGCATGAACCGAGAGCATCAACAAGACAATACAAAGCAATCCTAGAGATCTTTCGAAGATCAGCTCATGCTAGGCACATTTATTATTCGAGAAAGATTCTAAAAAGCACTTAAAGAACATCCATGTCATGATTTTCAGAGGCATCTTTCACCCAAAGGATCATCTTCCTTGCTACCTTATCAATTGCTTGTCAAATAGTGTATTAAGTTATGCCTCTTTATTGTCATAAATAAATATTATCTTATTTCTTTCAACCCCTATACAATTCACATTGCACTTTTCATTTAACTGATAATGTTTGATAATTAATTAAAATATGCATTAGGGCATCTTGATATTACTTCGAAAGGAAAAAAAAAGCATAGGGAATTCTACTTACACCCCAATCATCAAGATCATGCACCCTTTGCGTCTAAACACCCGTTCAGCATTACCATACACTAAACCATTTCTTGCTTTCGCAAGCCACATCTCAAGAAAAACCATTTTAAGCTAACCAAAATCGACCCATGCATTCTATCAGAATCTTATCGAAACTAGAGACATCAATCTGATCAGTCGAATAGTCTCTAAATTGTTGGCAATGCCCTTTATTTGTCAGGAAAATGATTGAGCCTCTCGAATTAAGAAACATAGTAGTCTAAATTCTTGAGACTAAATTTTCCATCACATCCCCAGTGGAGCAAGGACAACCTATAATCCCTAGTGAGATAAGGAAAATTCTGGTCCATGGTTGGAACAAGGATGAATCACCATCCCTTTGAGAGTCTGAATGATGTACAAGGAAAACTACAGTTATCTCCCGTATTAGACTTCACATCATGCGATCATGATAGCATTTCATATCATGCATTCACATTACCATCTTACATCATTATTTTTACAATATCACTTCAAGCCAGGTTTACTGAATCTCCAAGGAACTCCTGGTAAGTACTTTAAGCTTCATAAATGAAGTGCCATTTAGGTAAGGTCTTTTCTTTTCATCAGCTTATGTCAAAACCCTTTTTATCAAGCAGCTACAGTCAAAGTGCTAGTGTCAAGAAATTGTTGTCTAGAAACTATCGTAAAAAACTTTTATCGAGAACATTCATCAGAAGCTTTGGCATGAACTATTGCCAAAACCCTTTTCAATAGGAAATTTGTCATAAACTTCTAATATTTGATGTTTTATCCAAAAAATGTTGTTAGCACCCTTTTTAAAGCCCACAAGTTGTGGCACCCACTTAAGCCCATAGGTCGTGGCACCATTTTAAAGCCCACAAGTCATGGCACCCCTCTTCAAAGCCCACAAGTCGTGGCACCCTTTTTAAAGCCCATAAGTCGTGGTACCTTTTTCAAAGCCCACAAGTCAGTGGCACCTCTTTAAAGCCCACAAGTCGTGGCACCTCTTTAAAGCCCACATGTCGTGGCACCCTTTTCAAGGCCCACAAGTCATGGCACCCTTTTTAAAGCCTATAAGTCATGGCACCCTTTTCAAAGCCCATAAGTCAGTGGCAACCCTTTTAAAGCCCATAAGTCATGGCACCCTCTTCAAGGCCTACATGTCGTGGCACCCTCTTAAAGCCCACAAGTTGTGGCACCTTCTTCAAAGCCCACAAGTTAGTGGCAACCCTTTGAAAGCCCATAAGTCGTGGCACCCTTTTTAAAGCCCATAAGTCATGGCACCCTTTTTAAAGCCCACAAGTCATGGCACCTCTTTTAAAGCCCACAGGTCATGGCACCTTTTTTAAAGCCCACAAGTCGTGGCACCCTTTTTAAAGCCCATAAGTCATGGCACCCTTTTTAAAGCCCATAAGTTGTGGCACCTCTTTTAAAGCGCACCTCTCTTAAAGCCCACAGGTCATGGCACCCATTTTAAAGCCCACAAGTCGTGGCACCATTTTAAAGCCAACAAGTTAGTGGCACCCTTTTTAAAGCCCATAAATCGTGGCACCCTTTTTAAAGCCCCCACAAGTCAGTGTCACCTCTTTAAAGCTCACAAGTCGTGGCACCCTTTTTAAAGTGCACAAGTCGTGGCACCATTTTAAAGCCAATAAGTCAGTGGCATTTTTTTTAAAGCCCACAAGTCGTGGCACCCTTTTTAAAGCCCATAAGTCATGGCACCCTTTTCAAAGCCCAAAAGTCAATGGCACCTCTTTAAAGCCCATAAGTTGTGGCACCCTCTTTAAGGCCCACATGTCGTGGCACCCTCTTCAAAGCCCATAAGTCGTGGCACCCTCTTCAAAGCCCATAAGTTATGGTGCCCTTTTTAAAGCCCAAAAGTCTTGGCACCCTTTTTAAAGCCTATAAGTCATGGAACCCTCTTTAAGCCCATAAGTCGTGGCACCCCTTAAAGCTCACAAGTAAGTGGCACCCCTTAAAGCCCACAATTCAGTGGCACCCTTTCAAGCCCACAGGTCAATGGCACACTTTTAAGCCCACAAGTCAGTGGCACCTCTTTAAAGCCCACAAGTCAATGGCACCCTTTAAAGCCCACAAGTCAGTGGCACTCTTTTTAAAGCCCACAAGTCAGTAGCACCCTTTTTAAAGCCCACAAGTCAGTGGCACCCCTTTAAAGCCCACATATTAGTGGCACCTCCTCAAAGCCTACACGAGCTGGTGGCACCTAAAGCCCGCACAAGCTAGCAGCACCCGAGTCAAAGCCCACACGAGCTGGCCGTACCCAAAGCTTGCACAAGCTGGCAGCACCTGAATTAAAGCCCACACGAGCTTGTGGCACCCAAAGCTCGCACAAGCTGGTGGCACTCGAGTCAAAGCCCACACGAGTTAGCGGCACCCTAATCAAAGCCCACACGAGCTGGTGGCACCCAAGTCCAAGTCAAAGCCCACATAAGCTGGTGGCACTTGAGCCAAAGCCCACACGAGCTGGTGGCACCTAAGTCTAACTCAAAGCCCGTACGAGCTGTTGGCACTCGAATCAAAGCCCACACGAGCTGGTGGCACCCAAGTTTAAGTCAAAGTCCACACAAATTGGTGACACCCATAAAAAATCACGTTACTCCATACCTACCTAAAAGGTTCAAACCTTAGAAAACTTAACACCCTAATGTTCTGGAAGTGTCAGTCCGCCCTAAACAAAATAGAGTCTATTTGTTTTTGCCATATTCCTGATTCCCAAAAATGATCAAACAAGGGTAGCTGTAGACATCTTATTTTGTCCGGGCTAATTTTAAGCAATCTGGAGCATAGACGTAAGAAGGGGTGATGATCGCGTCGTCCAGCGAAAAAGTATTTTGAGGATGTCAAAAAGGCCTAGGGATCATATTAAAGGTAAATGAGAAGATGTGGCATCAAATGACGTAGTCCAAGGTATCCAGGGATAAAAGACATGAGAAAATTCATAATTTTACTTGAATGTATCGATACATGGTTCTCATGTATTGATACAATGCTCCAACACATAAAAAATTTCAAATGTCCCCATTTATATCGATACAACATGTAGATATATCGATACATAAGCCTCTGTATTGATACAGAACCTCATGTATCGATACTAGACCATGCCAGGACCAAAACATGCATTCTGTAAAGGAATGTATCGATACATATCAACATGTATCGATACAGTGGTCTATAGTATCAATAATGGTTCATAGTATTGATACATTGATAATTGTATCGATACAATGTTCATTGTATCGATACACACAAGATTTTTAGACCAAATATATTGATACATTATGCAATGTATCGATACATGCAGGCCATTGTCACAGTTCGGACACTTTTAACTCATCCACCATTGATCTAAAACTCGATCTTAACTCTTTTTTTGCATCAGGAAAGATTAAAACACATATCAGATTATGAATTTAGACTTCTGAATTAATAATAACATTTCTTTGAGGTCTGAATTGGATCAAAAAAGGTCAACATCACATGATCACCTTACTCCCTAGCTTGCTAACCAATATCACCATCAGCCATCCTATTTGCTGAAAAAGCATTTCAGCATTTAAACCAGCCACCCTATGCACATCACAATGGTAGTAAGTTGCTTCCTACAGCAACCCTATAGCCACCGTGCTGACATCACCTTGTCCCCCTTGAGAAATGGCCAAAAACACCTCCAATTTGGCTCCAAAAGGCTAATATAAATGGACCACTTCTATCTCAGCAAAAAAAGATTAGATTCCTGTAGCTCTTCACATTCATACACCAAGAAAACCAAATCCTGTAGCTCTTCACCCACCACCCAAAAATAGCCCAAAATACTTACTTTCAACCACTACACACTCCAAAAATCACCCTCATCCATACTAGAACCAAAACCTCATTATTTTTTTTTTTGCTTGTTACCAACAAGGAAGAGAGGAAAATTCAAGCCATCTCTGTTGCTCTAACTATTTGGCCAAAGTTGAAGTTTTGTTGGTATAACTTCCTACTCTATCACTTACATTTCTGTTTTTCAGCATCTTCATCATTATAGTGAGCTCTCCATGTTTCCATCACCCTCTTAGGATTATCATGCATTATTGTGGCTTTTGGTTGT